>JAQGEP010000397.1:0-27861 GCA_028476805.1 Acrocalymma vagum
ATCTTCCCCCTTTCCCTCTCTTAGCTTCTTTTGTTCCCCTCCAATCACACCTCGCACAAAAGCCACTGTAATCAACTGCCGCGGGCACTTACGGCCTGGTGCTTGTTCCTACCACCTACTTACGTACATCCTACTAGACTAGTTGCCACTTGATGTGCCTCTTTCACACGTGCTTCTTGCTTTCTCGCTTTAAACAAGCCTTGCCTTGCCTTGCCTTGCTTAACCCCCCCCCGTGCGATTCAGATGTCTCTCGGCTAGGTATGCCAGTCACCAGACAGTCGGAGAGATCTACCGGTCGGTAGCTGGCAAGTTCTCGATGGCGGTGAGTATGGTCCGTTAGATTTCATTCTAGCGTGGTAGGGTTTGGCTGGTTATGAACAACATCACATGGGCATTGGACATTGCCGAATAGGTAGGGCTGCGACTATTTTCCGACCGTAAAGGCTGGTCGGTGAACATGGCGAGTACGACGAATCCGGGGGATCGTACGAACATTGTGAATATTCAGTGCATGGAACCATAAACAGTCTTTTTTTGAATCCACGTGTCCTATCTACTTTCATGCTCAGCCCTTCCTCATGAGGGCCATTAGGTCCCGCACATTACCCCGATGGGAAGAATGGACCTTTGTTGGACCAACCCCGTGTCCCAAAATTTTGACCAACAAGTCTATGCAAGCTTCAACATTCAAAATTCCATAAACGCCAATCGATCCACAATGCTTCAACAAAATCTAAGAGCTCTCCCACTATAATGGGGGCATCGAGTCGTAAAATTCATAACGCCATTAAATCCAAGAGAAGAAGATCAATAACAGCCCCGAAGGAGATTTTTCCAGCTGGAGTTAGTTAAAAAACAAAAACAGAGACTCATCTGATGTCCAATTGAAACGGTTTAAATTTGCCGCCTACGGCACCACAACGAGGACATCGTGCGGTTCGGCCACGAGAATGTTCGCTCACTAAAACGTCTACACAGTCCTGGCATAGACCGCATATGCACTCAGAACATGCATAGCTCTCCTTAAGAGCGGATAATTTTCGGCAGGCAGCGCAGTAGATCTGTACAGGGTGGGTATAAGTTGGCGATGAATCCGAGAGGCCCTGTGATGTCATATGGAAATTGTGGCCGGAGGTGGATGATTCGATAGAAGACTCGACGGAAGGGAATGGCTGCAGTTCTGACATGTCCGGCGGCGGTGGAGTCAATGTATGTTGGAGTGGGGATGCCGTGTAGGAATGGAACTGCGAAGCTACAAACGGCGGCAGCGATGTCCGATTGTTAATGACCTGTGGTGAAGCGTGCGGGGATTGCGGTACCTTATTCTGGTTAGCCAATATGTCGGTACAACATTACCTCATACTCACAGGTGTAAGATCTCGACTATCCTCTTCGGTAGCTGATGCAGCAGCGTCAATTAGGTCTTCCCATCGCTTTCCAAACATGGCTGCAGCTGTTTGCGGCTCTGCAGAAAATGCCTTGCGATCGTAGCTCATCCTGCGTGCATGCTCTTTCGATTTTGTGCGTTCGTGCTTGGGCTTGCGTGCATTCTGCCCCACAGACGTCTTGCGAGGTCTCTGTTTGATAGATCGGGGTGCGGGGGGCAGTGTAGACGAACGGCCAGGAGGCGAGCGGGCAAGCGAGGACGGTAGCAGTTCACGTTGGATCGAAGCTTGAGTATAGTAGGGCTCTTCGGCGGTAATATGCTGCTCGGTGGCAGTGGGTGCGAAGCGTGCGCGGGGCCTAAAGCTTTTGGTTTCTGGCTCTGAAGCAGCCTCCTGAAAGTGAACAATGGCGTCAGCGAAGTAACAGAACGTAGGGAAGCTGCAAGAGGAGCTCTTACCGGGTCGGATTCCCAGTCGTAGTCTGGGCGGTGGTTGTGCAACGAGGCCAGGGCAGCTGCAGCGCTGGCGGCAGGAAGGAGCGACCCGCGGCGCATCTCGTCAGATGTCCTGGGGGTGCTCGAGGGGTAGTCGTCGTTGTAGAAGGCAGCATTAACGTCGCCTCCTCCAAAGCCTTTGCCATTGTGTCAGTCCCCGCTGCTGGTGGAGAGACCTGGGCACCAACCTTGTGGGCCTGTTGAAGTTGTGGGAGGGGGCGGCGGGGGAGGACGCTCTTGCGGCGGCGTGTTGACCATCAGCGTGAAGCTCTCCTCGGTAGCGGGGAGCTTGGAAATGTAGTGCTCCGGGTGGGCACGGCGGATATGCTCCTGCATGGAGCGATATCGCTTTTCCTGTGCATCATGGCGTGTTATTCAAGCGTGTGCAGCGGATAGAGTGGTGATGGCGGGCGTGGTGGTGGAGTGGGTAGCCGAGCAGCAAGCTACGCAAGCTGAGTGACGCGGGGGTGTGGCGGCAAAAGCTGAGGATGAAGAAGAGGAATGACGACGACGACGATGAAGAACAACAGCTATAACAGGAACATGCAGGAGAATGGAGCATAGACAAATCACAGGGGGAACAGAGAGGACTCACGCCAGTACAGCGCTTGCGACAGGCGGACCCATCGTGGTTGCGCAGCGGACAGACGACGACATTGTTCTCGTCTGAGACTGAGAAGGAAGCTGTGAGCGAGGCTCGAGGCGGCATCACCAGCTGCATCTACCCTCGCGCAGGGCCGTGCGGGGAGCGGACGACGAGACAGCAGTAGTAGCAGCAGTAGCAGCAGCAGAAGTAGCAGAAAAAGAAGAGGAGGAAGTAGAGGGGCGTGGGATCACTTTCCAATGGCCGTGGGTGCAGAGGGTGCAGTGGGCGCAGTTGGCGGAGCTTGGGGGAGCTCTGGACGAAGCTTCTATGAGAGCTGCTGGGTCTTTGCTGGCCAGTGGCCTCGATTGTTTGCGGCGGATAATCAGCGCTCGGTGAGGGGCAAAAGAAGTGGGGGAAAGAGGGCGGGCTTCCCTTTTTCGACAGACTCTGGGATTAGGATTGGATTGGATTGGGATTGGGATTGGGATTACGACGAGGAACATTACATTGAACGGGGTTCCTGAACCCGAGCCTGAACCGGAATCCTGCCCTGACCTGCCCTGAGCCTGAACCTGCACCTGAACTGAACTTGACTTGACTCCCTCGTCTGTGTGAGTGATGACAATGGCTGGAGCTGTAATTGCTGGGCCGGGCAGTGGTGCTTGCGGTCTCAGCAAAGCTCTGGAGCAGCCCAATCCGCGGCCGCCATTTCCGGCGCCTTTCATGCTGCGCCTGGGAAAAGCTCTCCAATTCGATGCCGCCACCGAGGCCTGCGAGTGTGAGCTCATCCGCTCATATGCCAGTCAGTCATGCCCGTCACTCAAGTCACTCACTGGCGGCAGAAGGGACCATCGCATCTCATCGTGTCCCAGGGCCGGGCTGCCGGACAGTTTCCTGGACAGTCCTCCATTGCCGTCCTGCCGAGTCTTGCTGCTCCGAATCCATCCATCCACCACCAGGCGCCGCTGATGATATAGCAATGTGATGGGCACTGTGTTTCAGCCTACTCCCTCGACGACTACTACTCCCAAGCACGCCAGCTCCCATGGCCGGCTGCTCAAAGTGTTTCAATCGCCGAGGCGTCTCGCAATTTGTCAGGCCAGTATAGCAGCACGAGCAGGCCATCCCGTGTCCCACGTCCGGCTTCAACTTCGGTCAAACAAAGATGCGAGATCAAAAAAAAGAAATAGAGGGTACCGAACCTGTCCATTGTGTTTCTCCAGGGACCACCGTGGTAACTGCTTGCCGTCGCTATGCACACAGCAGCGCAATCCCAGGCACTCCGTTCGCTCAAGACAATGCGACTGGTGATGGTGTCTTGCACACCTGAGCAGCCAATTTTAATTTTGTTCTCTCTCGTCATCGCTCGTTTCTACACGCCAAAACCACCCTGACATGGCCCCCGCGTCCGCGTAAAGCTTCCCAAACACCATAGTGGCGCTTCTAGGTGCACGTCAACCTCAACTTGATGGCTGACGTGAATCGCTCTTTGCTGCCTCGTCCCCTCTTCTCCTCAAGCCCTCTCTGCACCCCGCCTCTGTGATGAGCAGACATGTCTTTGACCGTGAAAGCCCTCAACGGGGATACTGCGTTTTTGTTTACCTTTAGCCCTCTACCTGCATCCCCTTCCTCTCCGCCGGATCCCCATCGCTCATTTACTGTTTTGGTGGATCCATGGCTAGTGGGAGCCGCGACCATACTCAGCTCCGTCTTCTCTATTTCCGAACGCAAAACCGAGCCATGCATCTCTTCTCTAAAAGAACTTGAGCATGAACCCGACATCATTCTCATTTCCCAGGCCAAGCCGGACCATTGCCACGAAGAAACTCTACGCCAGCTCCCAACCGACTGCCAGTCGACAATACTGGCAACCCCCGCAGCCGCGAAAAAGATACGCTCATGGAAGCACTTCCGGCCTGAGCTTGTCCAAACTCTCCCCAGATATGATGAAGTCGATAGTCGATCCATTTACCGCCTAGCACTTCCTCCACTGACACCTCGCGGATCTTGTGGCGAGGTAACTATTGCCTGGATCCCAGCCAAACGCGATATCTCCGGCGTGCATCATGCTATTGGAATCACCTACCGCCCATCTTGCAGTGAATCAACTGCGAGTCTAGGCCGCTATCTGGACTTGCCCATGAGCCCTCCTCCTTCGCCGGGATCCCCAATTACCATTGCATCCTCGCCACTCACCATTGTTCCCTCCCCTAATAACGACCGCGAGAGGACGCTTTCCGTAATCTACTCCCCTCATGGCGTCCCATGGGATACCATCCGGCCCTACGCAACTTCCCATCTTGTCAGAGAAGCTGCCCTTCCTTTGAGCGTCTTCTTACATTCGTTCGACTGCGTCGAGAATCCATGGTACCTGGGCGGGAACATCTCAGCCGGTTCACCAGGAGGTTTCCACATTGCTCGCAGTCTGTACGCCAAATCGTGGATATCCGCGCATGATGCTGATAAGGACAATCGTGGGATATCCGTGAAGCAAGTTCGCATAGGTAAATATACTGTTGATGAGATCCAGAGGATGTTGCAGCAAGGCCAACGCCAGACAAAGGGATTCCATGGTACTAAGCTTGTTACTTTGGGCCCAGGAGAGGAGCATAAGGTAGAAATTGGCTGAAGAGAATGTTTCCATCTGTTCTAACATTTCCTACCTTTTCACCTTTTGGTTGCGAATGCGCCAGGTGTTAATTAACAGTACCTGCCTGCCGTGGGATACACTGCTCGGTCACTGCTTCTGTGCGTGACTCTATATATACAGCATTCGCCAGCCAGCCGCCAACGTTCAGCCCAAGCCACGCCCCCGGTAGCCACCGCAGTCATGGCCGTTGCTACACCGCCATCAAAGCTACTCCAGCGATTCGGCTCACTCACAGGTTAAAATCCGAACGTCGTAGGAGGATACATCTACAAGATGGTCTATCGAGGAGGTCACCTCCCACAAGATACAATTGCTCGACATCATGGTTGACACGAGAGGAGGCAACGCGGTTACAATCACCAGTTTTGTGCATGCCACTTTTCTTGTCTTTTGTATCTAGCACATATAAATATACATATTTCTCTCCAGGGCAAACAAGGCCTGTGGTATCACACTTGTCATCCACCGTCTTGATCACGAAAAGTACATATGTACTATATAAAAGAACAATTATCAACGAATCAATACATTCGTGCATTTCCCCTACCTAGGGTTGCTCACATTTTCCGCTCTCGAGTTTTCTCTACTTTGTCGCATGAAGTACGTGCATTGTTCTAATAATAACCTTTCGCAAAGGTGCCGTACTGTTTTGTTTCTTGTTCCGCGATTTCGAAGGCGAGAGATCTTGGCGGGGTGGGTGTGGGACTTTTGGTGTCTCAGGCAGGAACGTGGAGGACATGGAGGCGGGGATGGGGAAGAAAGAGGGTTGTGCGTTTTAGGGAAAGGGAATGATGGGGTTGTATCTATGTGATTACCTATTTTTGGTGCGGGGATTGAGTTTGTTGTCGGCTGGGTTTGTGGTTGGGGTTGTGAATATTATTTCTTTGTGGGGTTATTTTTCGGGAGATGGTAGTGTTGATGTTGATGGATTTTCAATTGAGTATGTCTGGCGGATTTGAAGTATATAAGTTTCTAAAGAGAGGGAAGAAGAAAGAATGTCCGAGAGGTAAAAGAGTATGTAATCGATGATTTGGCTTGGTTTGATTTGTGCAAGTCAAGTGTTGTGCTTCGTTGTGTTTGTTATGCAAGATGTTAGCGGAATGGAACAGGTAGGTGTATTTTAGGAGATCTATAGGTTTTCCATAGGCTATCGAGCATTTTCTTTATTTGGTGCGAGTGGAGTTTGAACTGAAAGTCTCATGAGCTGTACTACCTGCGAAAACGGATGGTACCAACGCGATTAGGTATTCGTGCAGCACCACATTTTCCAAATTCATCGGTCCCGACCCGTATCTCAACCGCTAAAAACCTTGCTTCACGTCAGCTTAGCTCCCATGTAAGACCTAGACCGGGATTTAGAAGCGGTGTAATGTTTTCCCACATATAGTTTCGAAATTATTGGTATTCGCACCCCACAGAAAAAGGGATATATATCGCAAGTGCTCGCTGCGAAAGTTAAATTTGAACTGTTGACTGAGTGTTGTTGCTTTCTTCTATCTAATTGAGCGGGTCGGTGATCTCTGCCTTTGTACTGCGAGTTTAACCTCACGTCGGTAATTTCGGACCTCGTTGCGCTGGCGGTTTTTCAGTGTGAACTGCTTACGGACGTATGCGCGACTACTCCGACACAGCCTTTTGATTATTATTGTTTTTTTTGGTGGTTTTGGATGCTATAAAGTCGTGCTTCGCAGCTGGCAGATATTTCGACGATCTTGAGTGTGTGTTGTTCTTTTGCGGGGTTCTTCGTATAGCTCGCATTAATCTTGCGACAACAGCGGGATTCCGCCCGGTAATCTAGAAGATGGCTGAGACGGAAGAAACAGACCTGATTGTCGTGGGAGCTGGTATGTTGTTTTTGAATATGACCCTCGTTTATCCATAAGGCGTCGAGATTGATGTCTTGATTTCATTTCTGTATCGCCTGGCTTCATCCCTTCTGTTCTGTGTGTTCGTTCTATAACGCTTTTCTAGGCCTCTTTGGGCTCACATCCGCGGTCACATATTACCGAATACATCCGGAGGCACGAATTCTGATCCTCGAAGCATCACCATCAATCGGAGGACCATGGGCACCAGAGCGCGTGTTTCCCGGGCTCAAAACAAACAACCTCTGGGGAACATATGCAAACCCCGACTTCCCCATGGATCAAAAGAGGTTCGGGGTCAAGAAAGGAGAGCACGTGCCTGCTGAGAAAGTTCACGAGTATTTGTCTGCCTTTGTAGAAGATAGTGGACTCAAAGAGAACATACGTTGTAATACGAAAGTTAATGTTGTTGAGAAACTCAAGAGTGGGTGGAGATTGCATTGCACCTCGACGGCAGACGGGACAGAAGAAAACGTCACATTCAGCACCGCGAAACTCATCCTAGCAGCCGGTCTTACGAATCAGCCTTCTATGCCCAAATACTCAACATCTCCAAACTTCACCCCAGTTATCGTCCACTCAAGTGGCTTCGCGGGGCGATATCATGACATCGTGGGCCCTGATAAACACACACTCGTTGTGGGCAGTGGAAAGTCTGCATGGGACATCGCCTATGCATGTGCTACACAACCAGACGCGACGGTGACTATGCTCATGCGACCCTCTGGCAATGGACCTGTTTGGATGTCGCCGTCACATGTTACGCCGTTTGGCCTGTGGCTTGAGAAACTTGTCTTTACGCGATTCTTTGGATTCATGTCTCCGTGTCCTTGGGCTGCAACGACTGGGTTTGAGGGATGGATAAGATATTTCTTGCATAACACCTGGCTCGGACAAAGAATCGTAAATGGCTTCTGGTGGGTGTTGGGGGACGATGTGGTCAAGCTAAATAAGCTCAACGAGCATCCAGAAACGCGGAAACTGAGACCATGGAGGGATGCGTTCGAATCAGGGAATGCACTGAGCATCCACAACTACCCGACTAACTTTTTCGACTTGGTTAAGGAGGGCAAAATTAAGATCGTTGTTGATGACATTGAGAAATTTGGCGAGGAAAAGGAAGTCCTGTTAACGAGCGGAGAGACGATTCAGGTTGATGCCGTAGCCTGCGCAACAGGCTGGGACGTAGGTGAATCTCTAAAGTTCAAGCCAGAAGGTCTTGGAAAGGAACTAGGAATGCCAACGAAGGATCTCCCCGACGCAAGCGACAGAGCCCTCATCAAGAAAGTAGAAAACGACCTGCACACCCACTTCCCTTACCTTCAATTGCGAGACTCAAGTCGTCTTCACCACCCAGACCCGTCGCAACGCTACGCTCAAACCTCACATACAACCCAACAACCATACCGCCTCTACCGCTTCCTAGTCCCCGCAACCGACTTCCCCGACCGTTCCATTGGATTCTCCGGCGCCCTCTCATGTCTCGGAAGTGCCTTTTGCGCCTACATCCAAGCGATCTGGCTCACCGCTTACCTCGACGGCACACTCACTCTCCCGAGCTCTTCCCCTGAGCAGATTCGCTACGAAACATACGTCAAATCGCAATACTGCATTCTTAGAAATGCGTGGGGATGGGGCAATCAGGCGCCAGACTTGGTGTTTGATTCGCTGCCGTATTTTGATGAGTTGATGGGTGATTTAGGGTTTGATGGGAAGAGGAAAGAGAGGGTTTTGGGGGTAAGGCATTGGGGAAGGGAGGCGGCGAGGAGCTATGGGCCGCAGGATTATAAGGGCTTGCTGGAGGAGTGGAAGGAGAGGGTGAGGAGTGGGTGTGATGAGGGCAAGAAACATATTTGAGATTGTGGAGGTGTTGATGCGGGTTGGTATGACGTTTCTTTTGAGAATGGGATTGGCCTGGAACTGTATTTCTTCTGGCTGCGAGAGTTGACATGGGCATGTCAAAGGAGTTCTCTTCGTATGAGCCTGGCATTAATCAGGTATTCTGGCTATAAAATGTAGTTACTATGAGTTACCCGTGTCAATTAGTGTCAACCTCGGCACTGAGGTCGGAGACAGCTTCCTCTACGTGTTGATAGAGTGAAGATGGTGCTTACAGAATCCTGTGCGAGTCTGCAGATAATTGAGGACCTCAAAACTGACGAATTATGGCGCAGATGGTGCGGCCACGTCTAGATATTGGAAAAGGTCTTGCAGGTACCATTTAGTTCTAAGTACATCTCCTTATCAGATGTGAGGCAGGTTACCTACTAAAGTTCGTTTCATCATTGCTCTAAAGTGACAGGAAAAGCGGGGCATACACTAGGTGAGGTGAGGTGAGGTGTTCAGTTTTGGTGGCCATCAGATAAGGAATGATTTGACATTCACATACGAATTCGGTGGCTTTTCAAGCCCTGAAAAACTTATGGGCAGGAAAAGATTCTGCAACAAGTTCAGGGGAGTCTGATGGTTTCAGCTATTGATTTCCCACTTTCTCTGGCTAGACATCAGCTCATATGGTTTTGTTTCAAGCAGTCAACTGGTTGTAACAGAGTGTGGACGTCAGCCTATTATGCTGCCTATGGTTTCTGGCAAGCGCAGCCGTGGCGCACACGATACCGATTTTAGGATGCCGCACATGCATGATTAGCTCGACTTTGAGCTCTTTTCTAGTGACTTGGATGGTGATGGGACGTACTTCGCTTCTAAGCATGACACGGTGCGCATTGTCACTATGAGGCAAGTCCCATCGCCTGCCAAGATGAATGCCAGCGAACGTTCATTGTCCTTTTGCTGGCCTTGCCCCCTGAGCTCACCAGAGTCGAGCATCGAAGGCGGTATGAAATTTCTCATTGCCATTTCAGTGATATAGAGTCGATAGTAAAGCGACAGCGCAGCTGATTCAGGCAAAAAGGCAGAGGTCAGGGTCCAGAGTTCAAAGCGCGTTGGGTATAAACAGGCGTCGGCGGACCTGTGCGGAGATCATCTTATCTGATTTTTCATCCCACGTACACGAAGTCGCATCCGTGCAGGATTTTTAGTGTGGCTTTACCCCATCTGATCCGCCCAGGAATGTGCTTTCTCCGAGTTGAATTGGGACATCTCCGAGTCGATACTGAGCTGCAACCGAGGGGGATTTCGGCGGCTTTTAGTCTGGCAATTGTTAACGTGGTGTGCTGCAGCGCTCCATGAGCAGAACGAAGCAGACGATGTGCATCGCATTCCATACCTGCAGGCTGATCCTGTACGCCTAGACAAACCTACTGACGGCCTACTGTAGATAGAGGCAACTTGTTCAATGGGGCGTGTGACTGGAGGTGCAGAGTGAATTGGCCTCCGGCATCGCAGCTTTACCTAACGTCGCTGGTTCTTTTGCCTGTGAACGGGACGATTTCTCGGCGTTCGGCATCACTTTCTCCAGCCTGCGCCCAGACCATCATCGTTACAAACAAAAGTGCTTTTGGCGCCTCCAGCTTGCCATTCCACTGCCATCACCACCGCTGCCGCACCCCTGGAGCTCGAATAATTTTCCTTCGACCGCTTCATCATTGAAATCGCCAAACTGGAATCCGTATCCCCAGTGCACGGTCATCTCATGGCCACCCATGAGCGGCCAGCGGTTGAAGAAGAACACGAGTACGACTTTCTCGCAACCTCAGCTTTTGAAAAACCTCCTCTCTGACTTGCTCTCCAGCTATGAATCCCTTCCGCCAAACTTTTCCCTCTCCGCGAACATGCTTGCGGGCGCGTTCGCGGGCATTGCCGTATGATCCCGTCATCGCCGCTTCACTCACTTCTGACTGTGGCTAACTTCGCAATAGGAGCACTCGGTGATGTATCCAATTGACCTCTTGAAGGTGCGTCGATTTCCGTCGATTCTCAGATGCTCTGCAAGCAAGCGCTGACTTCCTAGGTAGACGAGAATGCAAGTCGTCAATCCATCGCCCACCGCCATGTACTCGGGCATTTCCAACGCCATGGTCACAATCTCAAGGGTAGAAGGCTTCAGGACATTATGGAGAGGTCTCTCGAGTGTTGTGCTAGGAGCAGGTTAGTTTGGATGATAGCAATATTGTGCGATTAGGCGAAACTAACTGCGGAGCAGGACCCGCACATGCCGTCTATTTCGCATCTTACGAAGCTACGAAGCACGCCCTCGGCGGAAACGAAGGAGGGAGCGACGAGCACCATCCACTTGCAGCTGGTAGGCATCTCTGACATTTGTGAATTATTTTTCGAGCTTCTTCTGACTTTAGACAGCTGCCAGTGGTGCAGCCGCCACGATTACAAGTGATGCGTTGATGAATCCATTCGACGGTATGCCCATAATCGCAATAACTCCTATCTAAATCAAGGCTTATTTTTGCAGTCATTAAACAGCGCATGCAATTGCACGGCTCCGCATATAAATCGGTTCCCCACTGTGCTCGCGAGGTATTCCGACATGAGGGCATAAGTGCCTTTTACGTCTCGTATCCAACAACACTATGCATGACTGTTCCTTTCACTGCGCTCCAGTTCATGGCATACGAATCGATATCGAAGGTCATGAACCCAACTGGGCGATATGACCCGTATACCCATTGCTTTGCAGGAGGTCTAGCTGGTGGATTCGCGGCAGGGTTTACCACACCATTAGACGTTATCAAGACATTATTGCAGACACGAGGAAATGCCACAGACCCAGAACTGAGAAATGTTTCAGGTCTTGTACAGGCTGCGAAGATCATCCATCAACGGGAGGGATGGAAGGGCTACTTCCGCGGACTGAAGCCGAGAATTATCACGACGATGCCTAGTACTGCTATTTGCTGGTGGGTTCTTTCCTGTATTTCCTGGTTTGTTTGAACAAGGCTCTAACATCGTACAGGTCTGCATATGAGATGGCAAAAGCCTTCTTCATTGCTCGCAGCGGCGAGGCCCTCAGATCCGCGTAGACATATTTGGTCCTCCAGTTAACAACTTCTTAATCGCTCGATGAGGCGCTTTATTCCACCTTAAAAAGCGCGTGGCCTAATATAAGATGGCATGTCCGCAATCCGCAGGAGCGGTAATAGGAGCCAGGCACTTTTTTGGGCATCTAGAGCAAGGCTCAGGTTTCTCTGCTATTTGGTCGGGGCAGCAAAGTTGCCTTGTTTCGCTTATTTAGCTTTTTGTTTGTATATCATAGAGGTTCTGGGATTATCAAGGAACCGTGGACCATGTGAAGGCGTTACATCTGTTTTTTTCTTTGATGGAGCGGAACATGGGTCGGTGAGATATACCGAATTTTTGTATCATAGGGAAATGGCAGCACTATTTGTCCCCCTAATCTGTCGAGGAGCACACGCGAAATGGAATTCGGGCAGATGCGTAATCGATAAGGGATAGCTGGGCTTAGCATCGGAATACGACTGTACTCAACTCGGTTCCTACCCATGCATCCGTCCTCCTTGTCCATTTCTGGGCGATAATTCGAGTGTCGCTTGAGTTTTTGAGTATTTTAAGCGCTGATCGAAAAGCGCCATTTCTTCTCAAATCATTAGCAGTTGGTGTCGCGATCCTACCATAGGGCTTCAGCCTCCACTGGCGCGCGGGAATGGCAGCGGCGCTACGTCACCAGCACGCGCCAAATCCACTCACAAGCACACAACAACATTCCAGAGCCTCGACATACCGGTTGGAGGTCGACGTCCTCGGGGTCATAGAGCTTTCGCCTGGCGATTCTATCTCGGCGCAGCGTTCGCACGTCATACATTTCTCCCGCAATGCGCACCAACTCGACACAAAAGGCCTATGACGAGGCTTTCTTATCCTGTTCGACGGCAGTGTACTTTGAAAGCCAGGTGTGACCTCAAGCGAGCCATGCACAAACGTGAAGGCCTACATGCTGATGTCAAACGCAGAACAACGAGGGGGAAGCTCTCCGTTCGTGGAAGACCGCTCTCGACCAGATCAACTCCCATAATGCCCGACGCAACCCATCCAGCCACCGTCCCACATCCGAAACGGAGAAGGCCCTCCAGGATTCTTTGAAGCAGCTGGAACTACAATGTAAAGAGAGGGTGGATCTACTTGAAGCACTGAAGCGCAGCCGGGAAGAAACAAAGGACGCCACGATCCCGTCTTCGGGCACCAATGCGAATGTACCTTTAGGCGCACCTCCGACCTCTACAGCAACAGATGGGTCATCAGTCTGGCTAGGAGGCGGTACAGTGCCGCCTGTAGATTACACAGACCTCTCTCGCCCACCACCACTTCCCTATCGACCCGTCCTACCATCGCGAAAGAGCTCAGGAAACGACTCAAATAAGGTAAATTTGTTGACACAGACTTCAAGCCGCTCATCCCTTTCCCCGGCGCCACATGGACGAAATGATTCGCGGACGCCGTCTCCAGAAAAGAAGAGTAGGATGCTGAGGACG
Source organism: Acrocalymma vagum (assembly GCA_028476805.1). Classification (NCBI taxonomy): domain Eukaryota; kingdom Fungi; phylum Ascomycota; class Dothideomycetes; order Pleosporales; family Acrocalymmaceae; genus Acrocalymma; species Acrocalymma vagum. Next base: position 13,382 of record JAQGEP010000397.1, read on the forward strand.
TTGAGGCCGGGTAGAGAAGGCAAAACATCCTCAAAATTACCAAATTCATTAAGATCTCGTCCACCAGAGGCTGCCAAGGCTGCCACCCAAGCATGGGGTTTCAAGACCATACCCACTTCCAGCAGGCCGGCTGTGGGGAATACTGGTTCATCGACTAACTTACAAACTACGACTTCGGACAGAACTACCTCGACACTGGCTAACGATAACCCAACTTACCCTACAAGTCAACATACATATCAACCCAATGCACCATTCTACTTTCGAGCCGGTGAGAGATCTAACTCCGCTACGTATGTAGTTCCACCACCAGATAATGGAAATGATAACGACCTACCAAAGCCTACAATTATTCGAAAGGAGATACTTTCACCATCGTCTGCACGAAACTCCTTTGATTCAGCGGCGATTAAAGCTGCCACAGGGACCAGTGCAGGTCTACCGTCGTATCGCAAGGAATATCCTACCCCGATACCCGATCGTCGTCTTGCAGCTTCTGCAGCCGCTCGTTCATTCGCAGATCTTGACTCTAGCAACCTTGGGCCGCCCAAGGATACAGGCATAGATCGACAGTCAGTACCCATACGTACTCAAGGTTCACCTCGTAGCAATCGTGCGCCGAGAGGAAAGAACTCGGAGCCACGTGAGACAAGTGAGGCGGAAAAGAGTGAAAGGAACGCAGCCAAAACACGAGCGCCAGGCCGCCATCGGAAGAAAACCAAAGACGAGACCATTCGTGCGGATCTCCCTTCAACGCCCACGTCAGACGCAGAAGATGCGGAGCTATCAGAAGAGTCGGATGAATGGAAAGAACGTATACGCTATATAATGAGAAACCTTCCCAGAGGAGTTGACGAACAAGCCGCTCGACAAATCCTGAATGAAATAGTCATTCAAGGGGATGAGGTACATTGGGACGACGTGGCAGGCCTTGATGTCGCAAAATCGGCCCTCAAAGAGACTGTAGTATACCCCTTCCTACGACCGGATCTATTCATGGGCCTTCGGGAGCCAGCACGGGGTATGCTATTATTTGGGCCGCCTGGCACTGGAAAAACGATGCTTGCGAGGGCTGTGGCCACGGAGTCCAAGTCTACCTTTTTCGCTATATCCGCAAGTAGTCTAACATCGAAATTCCTTGGTGAATCGGAAAAACTCGTCCGCGCCCTGTTTGCGCTCGCCAAAATGCTCGCGCCTTCCATCATTTTCGTCGATGAAATCGATTCTCTACTCTCATCCCGTTCCGGATCAGGTGAACACGAAGCCACCCGCCGCATCAAGACCGAGTTCCTTATTCAATGGTCAGACCTCGCCAAAGCAGCGGCAGGGAAGGAGCAGACTGAGAAAGACAAGGAGAAAGGCGACGCAAGCCGAGTGTTGGTTCTCGCCGCAACGAATCTTCCTTGGGCCATCGATGAGGCCGCGAGGCGACGGTTTGTCAGGAGACAATATATCCCCCTCCCTGAAGACTGGGTTCGCAAGACGCAGGTCAAAACATTACTGAGCCACCAGAAACATGAGCTTTCCGAGGAGGACTTGGATCGGCTCGTCGAGCTCACTGAAGGTATAATCGCCCATCTCTTTTTTCTTTTTCTTTTTTTTTTTTTTCCACATTTTCGTTTTTTCACTCTGATTCTTGTCTCATGTCTAACACTTTCATAGGATTTTCTGGCTCAGACATAACTGCGCTTGCTAAAGACGCCGCCATGGGCCCGTTGCGCTCTTTAGGTGAGAAACTTTTGCACATGACCATGGACGAGATCCCACCTATTCGGTTCAAGGATTTTGAGGCTAGTTTGCAAACGATCAAGCCCAGCGTAAGCAAGGAAGGACTGAAAGTATATGAGGATTGGGCAAGGGAGTTTGGGGAACGGGGAGGGTAGTTGTGGATTTTCTCTACGTGTGGGCCAAGGTACAAGTCAAGAAGTGAAAGCAATTAGGTAGATTCTGGGAAAAGAACTGTGCACCTTTGTAGTGAAGACGAATGAGAAGATAAGGCTATTATGATCTAATCATGTGTGGTTGAAATTATGCCGGACTATGCATCTTTGGCGTGGTTGATTAGATTGGCGTGAGGTAAACATATTAGCTTCGATCACATCTCGATGCCATGTTTGAAGAGGTCAATTCCAAGAATGTAGGTCCATGGACAGGTCTCATACTCGGTCTCTCCTATATGATGAGATAAACATATCCAGAAGGCCATTAGTCGCAACCGTAATTGGTTCTCTATATGCTCAGAACGCTTGCCTAGCCAATATCACCCAACAGCTAGTTATAACAATCACCACCACAACGTCCACAAATCCTTAGTCAAATACGCAACATAACCCGTCAAACTTGCCAAAACAACCTGCGTACCATAATACCCTACAATCCTCCCTCCACCCTTGGCATTTTTCCGCAAGAGACCCAGTTCGACGTGCGAGAGGCGGAGAGCGAAGAGCGTTCCTAGGGCGTAGTTTATGTATTTCCTAATATGTGGGTTAGTATGAGTTTGCTGGTGGATTGTGGGATGAGAGGAATTAGTCGACGTACCTATCCGCACCACTTAACTCGGCCAACAAAGAAAGAATCAGAGCCAACGGCACGTTTTCGTAGAAATTGAGCTGTGCGCGCGTGCGGACGTAGAGAGGGTCGTATTTCCCGTTTTTGGGGTCTATTGTGTCGCCGAAGTAGCTGCTTTGTGCGTTAGTTTTGTGTTTTTGGTGTCTGTAAACAATTGATAGATTGGGAGTTGAGGATGATATGTGGGAGGGATGGGGGCTTGCATACGTCTTTGTAGTGAGTCGTTGGAAGACTATGCGGTTTTGGAGGAATAGGTAGTATGCTGCGAAGGGGGCGGCCCAGCTTGCGGTTGCGGGGGCGAGGAGAGGCATTGGGACGCCGAGGCCAATTTTTGTGGTCATTTTGATGGGATTGGAGGTAGAGTTGGGTTGTCTATGGGGGACTGAGAGGGGGTTTGTTCGGAAGGGGAGAGAGGAGAGAGTGAAAGGCTCGGAGTGCAATTGAGGGTTCTTCTTTGTTGTACGGAATAAGCAATGTACCCAATTAGGTGCCTGGGGTACGAGCTTGGGGGTGGGTCTTTTGACGTCAACAGTCAGGCTCAAACGACTAGCGTTGATGCATCAAGGAGTTGTTCATTATTGTGAACTTGAGACCAGGAACTGGGTGCAATAAGTCCTCTAAACGCGCTTTCTTATTCGTTATTCATATAATACAGAAGAGTAGAGTACATGTACCACCGACTTTGTCACAATACTTGACGTGTCTCGTGAGCGTCCAACGTCGACGCTGAATTTACGTTATTGTGAATGGAGTTTTAGCACCGGAGTGGTCGCCTTTGCCATTACAAATCAAAGATGAATGGTGTCTCAAAGAGTTAACTAAAGTGGAAAACGATGCGGTCGCCAAACTTCACAAATTGCGGAATTGTTACCGTTTCTACAGAATTAGCTCAAGGCTTGGTTTGAATGGATTGAAATGTGGGACATACTGGTCGCATATGCTCTGCGTCGTTCTCACGGTTGTCTTCTCGGGCTTCTTTCAGCATGGTGTCGATGCCGCGCTCCTTGAGAACTTTCTTCTTGGCATTAGAAAGAGGTTCAACGTGGAGGCTCTATTAGCACTTACGGATAGACATTTCTCGTATTGTTTGAATATAGGCTCGCATTCATCACTTGTTGCGGTGCCTCTCAGAAATTCTGGATTTACTATGAGTATGGGGATCATCTTAAACTCATTGCTCCACTTACTCTCGCTGTACCACTTCAGGAAGCAGTTGTCGTACCGTCTATCCTGCGCTTTAGCTGGTATATCTTCGAACAGGGAAATGCACGTACTCCTTGACCTCATTGCATTCTGGTGCGAGAGAAGCTGACATGATTGATGGCTTTCTGATGGCAGAGGGAACATTGAAGCCTGGCGTGCGGCAAAAGTGCAGGAGCAGCTCGAAAAGGAAGCTCTTTATCGATAAAGCCGAAGTCTTGGCACTCTTTTTCTTTCTTGAGACATTGCGACCGCGCATTCTTTCGCTGCCAACTCCACCACTCCACCTACACTTACACACATTCACCAGATCCTCACGAGCAGGAATTTCAAGGTGCTATAATTATGACAAACTAAGTATCCCGCAATGGAATCGTTCAAATCACTCCAGGACGAAATCTCCAAAGCCCTCGTTTCGACCACGCGCTCCGCGACTCGAATCGGCGTCACCGACATACCTTTCCAGCGCTCGCTCAATCCCGAGATTGGCACTGCCCTGGACACACAAAATGCGCGGCTTCTTCACCTCGCGCAACGCCTTTTGGAGAATGCTGCAGCGAACTCGGACGCTGTAGGTCCGAAACTGCCCGATGTCGAAGCAATTGACGGCAATTGGAGGGGTGTTGTTGATGTTATCGACAGCTTGCTCGAGAAGGCAGATACGAGCCTGGATGAGTATACTGGAGTAGTCAAGCGCTTAAGTCCCAGCGGGGAGCAGGTACGATGGCTGGTGCTGTTTTGTTCAACCTCCACTGATATTTTTGTAGGCCGTGACAGCAAGTCCTCGACCCAACATCGCCGACAAGAAGCATATTCCGAAACCTCAGCTGTTGTTCGAACATGCTCCAAATAATAATGAGACAGGCGGTTTCCGTCCCTTGCTCACCTCGAAACCACACGCAAAAGTTCCACTAGAAGAATGCTTAAAAACTTTCAAAGACAAGAGAGGACGAGAACAGTATGTTTGGAATATTATCAAGTAGTGCTTCTACTTACCAGATAGATTTCCCCATCCCTACCAAACCGAGATCGAATCCTACGATTATCCACCTTCAGTATACGAATATTCCGAACCACAGAAATATCAGCCTTTCGAATCTACTACTGCCACATTTGTCGATACCCCGGAAGCTTTGGCTATGATGCTGGCCGAGCTCAAGACTGCAAAAGAGATTGCGATCGATTTGGAACATCATGATAACCGCTCGTACATCGGAATTGTATCTTTGATGCAGATCAGCACACGCGATAAGGACTGGATAGTGGATACCTTGAAACCCTGGAGACAGAGACTAGAATGCTTGAATGAGGTTTTCGCGGATCCTAGCGTTCTCAAAGTATTACATGGCGCATACATGGATGCCATATGGCTTCAAAGAGACCTGGGCTTGTACCTGGTTGGCCTGTTCGATACATACCACGCAGCCCGTGCACTCGGATATCCAGGAGCAAGCCTAGCGTATCTCCTGGACAGATTTGTCAATTTCAAAGCTCAAAAACAGTACCAGATAGCTGACTGGCGGACGCGGTAAGCAGAAGCTCTTGCGCCTATATGCTGAGCTTAACTAACCCCACTGAAGGCCACTATCCCGTGAACTTTTCGAATATGCCCGCGCCGATACGCATTTCCTTCTGTACATCTACGATAACATGCGTAATGAACTGATTGAGAAATCCGACTTTTCAAACCCAGAGAAGAACAAAGTTCTTGACGTACTTAACAATTCCAAGGAGGTGGCTTTGAATCGTTATGAGCACCCAATATATGATACTGAACTTGGCCTTGGGCCTGTCGGATGGTACAAGCTCATTTCAAGGACACCTGCGCAATTCACGCCGCAGCAATTTTCTGTCTTCAAGGCTGTACACAAATGGAGGGATGACCTTGCTCGACAGGAGGATGAGAGTCCGCTCTTCATTATGCCCAACCACGCCGTTTTCTCTATTGCGCGATTAATGCCTGTGCAGAAACCTGCACTATTCAACGCTACCCAGCACGTTTCCCCAATTCTACGCACGCGGGCTGACGATCTTGTGGATACCATTGCGAAGGCCAAGACGCAAGGCATCGATGGACCCGAGCTGAACGATGTCTTGAAGAAAATATCTGATATCCGAGATCAGGAATTGGGGCGGCTGAGTTTACCTCCAGTCCACGCTACTCAGACGACCCCGACTCCTGTACTGGAGCGACCGCCTACCGTCTCCATCCTTCCGACAGATGTCCCCCGCGCACGCGCCTCCAAATTTTGGGGAGATTTGTTGTCTGAATCGCGGTCACAGCAGAAACGTCCCTTAACTACCATGAATGTTGACCTTGCTTTGCCTTTGCCGCCGTTGACAGCAGAAATATTCAAGGATACGAATGGCTCTACTGAAGAGAGCACACCAAAGGTCGAGAAGCCACAATATATCCCCCGCGAGGACAGACCCGACGAAGACTTACGGACGGACATTTTTGTCGTCAAGCAGCTTGGAGGACGGAAACGGAAGCACGGAGAAGCTGCAGAAGAGCAGACGTCAGCTGCGCCAGACCCAGATCCCATGCAGGACGACGAAATCATGCTCGAGGGCGAGGACCCCGAAGAAACAGCCCGTAAACGAGAAAAGGCTGCGAAAAAAGCAGCAAAGAAGCAAAGAAACAAGGAACGAGCTAGTCAAGCCAGCGCCTTCAACGAAGACGAGCCAGCCTTTGACTACGCGAACGCGCCCTCGGTTTTGCATGCTCATGCTGCAGAAGGCGGCAAGAAGAAGAAGAAAGACAAAAGGGACAAGAAGAAGAAGAAGGAAGCTGGGTTCAGTCCTTTTGCTAAGCTTACGGATGCGCCCAAGGGACTGCCTAGGGTGCAGAAGGAGGTTGCGGGACGGAGTAGGACGTTTACTTCGTAGACGTGGTTCGCGTCGTAAAGCGGTACAAAGCATTCAAGGCGTTACGGAGTGTCATTGCATTTTGCTTCTTTTCCTCTTTTCATTATTCTCTTCGGGTACATACGTTGATTTGCATTGGCATTGCACTCGCATTTGCATCGTGCATGGTATACGGCTAGGTGGTTCCTCAGACGAGAAACCTTGTCGAAACTGAACTAGAAGCTGAATCGGAGCCTGAATCCGGTAGACTTTCTAGTCTCATGAAATTCTACATCAAGGGCTTCTCTGAGCATGAAGAAGTCTAATTCCTATACACACCTAAAGAAGTCTCAACCTCTTTATTTTAATGGGCGTTTCCCTCTCATGATAGTGATGTTTTTCTCTTGGCTACCGCGTTTTCGTACCTCGTCTACTCGCGTGTGACATCCTAAATCCAATGACCTCTGAATTCCAATCCAGCCGTATACCCCAAGCTCCTCGCATGTCCCACCCACGAATTCCTACATACTTTTGAAAAACCTCTAAACAACCTGCCCCTCTAACTCCCTCGAAAACACCCCAATATTCGACCCAGGCCCCGTCTCACTATCCAAAACCGCAAACACCACATCCTCCCACCAACCCCCTGCAAACTCTTGCTCATGCATAACCTCCAGAAAGCACCGCGCAACCTCACCCCTCGGATTCCCAAAGACACCACAACCAAGTGCACCGAGCACAAGCTTCGTGTGTCCGCCATGGGCTGCTACTCTCAAAATAACGCGGATCTTGCGCTTGGTTTCGGAGCGGGCGCCTTCGTTTTTGTATTTCCAGTCGGTTGTTACTTCGGGGTGGCGGAGGGCGGCGAGTGTGATGACAGAGGCGATGGGGAGGTCCAGGGCGCGGTCTGAGGGGTATAAGAGGGTGTGGCCAGAGGCCATGTTGCTTCTTATTATGAGGACCGCCGGGGTGTATATGGCGCTTAGGGAGGGGAGGGGGTAGTATGATTTGTGGAGAGAGAGGTACAGTGAGGAGCGGTAGCACAGGGCTTCCTCCTGGGCAAGGGCTCCGTTTTGCCAGCCTCCTCCTGGATGGCGTTCTGAGGCGAGGTTGAGGACAGCGGCGGGTTTGGCGGGTTTAGGTGACGGTTTTTGGGTAGACTGTGAGGGAGTATCGTCGGCGTTGGTCATTTGGGTGTCGTTGTCTGAGTCCTTTTTATTTGTGGTTACGGGTGCGTTGTTGGAGAGCCAGGGTTTTGAAGAGAGGTATGAGCCTGCGGTCAGATTGTGAGTGAGGTCGAGGGCGGCGTCGAAGCTATCCTGGTTCAAAACTCGGATTCTGGTTCCTTTGGCTCCCTCATGTGGATCTCCTGGTGGCAGGGTGAAGCCAGGGCAGTCTTTTGGATCCAAAGGAGGTAGGTTTTTTAAGTCGTGGATTGAAGAGCTGGCCGCATTGAAGGCTGGGATGTCGGATAGGATAGTAGGTAGAACCTCTTTTGTTTCATCGGCAACGGCCTTGAGAGTTCGGCGGCGCTCGAGCTGTGCTTCGGTCATGCGGTTTCCTGAGCCGTGGAAGCCGCGTCCTCCTCCTCGACCTCGGTGAGAGCCCCCTCGGTGGGATTCACCTCCTCTTCCGCCACCGTGACCGCGACCGCGACCGCGACCGCCTCGGTGGGATCCTCGATTTGAGGTTTCGTTACCAGTGGGCGTGCGGTACCATCCGTCAAGGGTTGTTTGCTGAGGCATGGTGAAAATATGACGGGGTAGTGGTGTTGCGGTGGATGGAGTTTGTAGTCTGAATTGCAGATGTGAATGAGGCTGTACTACGAGCTTCTGGATGAGAGGTGATGTTGAGAGTTGCGATCCCCGACGAGATTTCAGGGGAAGTTTGGTCAAGTGATAAATGGTGGACGGAGGTTTCTTCATTCGGGGGCATGCCGGCGTTTCGTATCAAGCAACTACGCTCCCAGGCAGCAATGGCGTAGAGGAGTCATCAGTAGCCGCAGCGCAATCCAGGCAGTAAAGTGTTGATGGTGTTGGCTGTGTGTTGTGAAGAAAGTTACGTGCGGATCCAGACAAGCTTATCGCTACTCTGGTAGGGATGTTGGACCCTTGATCGTCGAACTTCAACTTCACTGGATGACGGTGTTGTACTAGGACAAGCATTAAATTGAACGCGATGCAGAGTCTATCAGCCTTTCAGGGTTCACTTGTTTTCAGCCCTGCTCTGGTAAGATCTACCTAAAGGCAGGCAGGCGCGGCCCGTGCGCGACAAGCCCCACATTGCTAGCCGACCAAACACTCACCCAGAAATGGCAGCAACCTCTCTGTCCTGACAACAACATCCATATCTCTTCCTCCACCACCTGTCCTATTCACGTTTCGCCATCGCCATTCCCCATGTAACCGCTCACATTCGCACGGCAGAATGCCTCCCTCTCAACTCTTCCACCCGTCGCCCAAGCGGAAACGCGATCAAACCCCGCACATCCCACTGCTAAACACCGCACTGCGGCCTATCTCCACTCCCCCGCGCCATACTCCAGCATCCGCCTCTGGTGTAGAGAGCCCTGAGAATGAAGTCACTGACCGACTGCGGCACATGTCCCTCTCGGCCGCCTCGGCGATTCCAATGTCCCCACTGACCCCCAACGACGACATAGTGCGGAAGAAGCCGAAGCTGGATGCCATTAACAACACGGGAGCGCCACTGGGGGTCGACTTTACTGATGCAAATCTGAGAAAAGCTTGGTACAGTAGAGATACGGCAAATGCTATAACTATTCGCATTCCCGAGTCCATAATCCATGGAGAAGTGCCTGAGACTCCTCAGCCCCAGCCGCAACCCCGCACGCTGGCTGATATCGCCGCTTTTGCACAACCAACCCAATTTGTCTCGTCCCAACAATCCCCTTCCAACCCAGGCCATGCTTCCAAGTCTAGGAGTCGCTCATCTCAGCCTCGCCAGCCCAACCGGTCGCCATCACCTTCGCCTTTATCTGCTCTCACGTGGCAAGACAGCGAGATTACTGGTCACCTTGTGGACCCCAGGACTGATCCTGACGACGATGGGACGGGATTGAATGGCATTGGGTTCAAACCAACGCCAGCCATCGCTTATGCGCGATCTCAGCGCCGGAGACAGCAGGTGTCCGACTGGAAAGCACGAGAAGCCCGAGAAGCACGGGCAAAGCGCAGCGAACGGCGGCGCAGAGGTGTTGGCGGAGCAGCCTCAAGAGAGGCTACTGTAGAACGGGAGCTCCCTCACACCAAGGCAGTGGCGATTGCCTCTCCCACTGCCCGACGCACAGTGAAGTTTGCCATATGAAATTGAGCAGACGAACGATCTTTCGCGGGCTGGCTAATTCAGTTTTAATCGTAATTATCGAGGCACGATCACCCCCTCCTTGTACGATTTATGAAGTCACGACTTTGGATATGAATTGGGTCACCTGGGTATTGGACAGTTCACAGGTGTCTTTTGTTTTGTGTTTCAATATTGGTAATGGCGCTATTTCGGATTACTTTTCCCTCTGGGCTTCGGCTGATTGATAAGTTATGGGGCTTTTGGATTTGGCTGGAACCATATTGTTTTTCGATGCAATGCGAGAATCGGACTGGCTCAGTTTGGTTTGAGTTGATTTGGATTCCCTGGAAGTGCCCATATGGTACAAACTCTTTTTCTCTTCTTTTTCATACAGGAATTGTACATAGCTGTGTCTGGTTTGATGCAGATCAGACGAATGTGCGCTGCGCAACGCGAAGAAATCTATCACTCCCCGCTTCCCCTCTCATTCCAACATCCCAATCTCACACTTTCGCGTCTCTTCCCCACCCACTGTTCCACAAATCTCACACTCGTCCTCTCATCATACTCTCACAGTCTCCCCTACCAGAACTTCAAATTATTCTTAGCCCAATAGCCCCAGCTTCTCTTCCTCGCTTCCTCTTGCCGCCTCTCCTCCTCCACTTTCTCCGCCTCTTCGCGCGCGATCCGGCGGGCTTCGCGCTTGGCCTCGATGTTTGCGCGCTTCTGATTCATGATCTCCTGGGCTTGGCGCATACCGTCTTTTTCGCGGGAGCGGTAGTACTGGCATACTTGGTAGGAGATGACGGAAACGCCGCACCAGGAGGCGACGGCCCAGTTTGAGGCGAGGCGGACGGGTTCTATGTGATGAAGGCAAGGTTAGCGTTGCTTGTGTTATTTGGCTGAATCGAAGGAAAGGCATTCAACAATAGCAATTGATCTTTTAAGACATTGGGAAAAGAAAGAACAAGACCAGTCAAAGAGATCAGAAGAAACACAACAACATACTCCCCAAAATCGCCGCCAAACTCCCACCCGCAAACCCTGCGGCTATGCCCTGCAACTGACTGTCACGCACACACGGCCGCTTGTGGAAATTGAGGTAGTAGTCTGGTCCGAGAGTTTTCACGGCGTCGATGTAGGTGGGTGCGTCGTCTGCTTTTTCGCCGCCGGCTGTGTGTGCGGTGCCGCCGGGCATGATGTTTGCGGGGGCGCGGGTCGCGGGTTTAGCTGTAGCATCGCTGGATTGCCTGGTGTCGTCGGCCATTGTGGTGTGATGTGAGCGAGTGAGGATGTGAAGGGAGTGTTCGGAGGGTCTAGGGTGTGCGATGCGTGTTATGGAGGAATGTTATCGGCGGCTCATGTACAAATTAGATTTATTCGATTACTAGGAGAGCGTGTGATGGAATTGCGGAGAAACAGGGGAGTGAATGGTTTCCTCCTGTAAAGAGGTGGTGGTGTGTTGTCTGGGTTCAATGGCCCGCGTCATGATATTTTTCGGGCCTTTCCGAGATACGATGGCGTGTGGCGGTGCTAAACATGTCCTTGTGGAGCAGAGCTTCAGCCACATGTGCAGGGGTCTGACTTTATGTCTTCGGATGCTTAGAGAGGTTGAATGCGCTGTTGCGAGAACTGGTTGGAATTTTGAGAAATTTGGTGTTTAGTGTATTAGCGTTAGTTCAATGTTTGTGAGCGATTTTTTGGAGGCGATTTCATGTTATATATCGTGCATGCTAAACTTTACGATCACCACCGCCAAGGACGTGGTCGGGGGGAGAGCGATAATAATGGTACTTTTCGAATTCACAAAGTCCAGAATTTGTGTTTAATATATTTATAGCTTATTCTGTTTCTGTATCTGGTTTTGCCGTCGTAGATATTGGGAAATGTCCAGAATCTCTCGGCCAAGTGTTACGATGCAACAGTAAATATAAGGTTACAAGACAATGAGCATCGCACATTTGGGTGAAAAAGTCGCATGATTAGCTGAGGGGTTGCCAGATGTCTCATGAGTATGCTGTACCTCTGGTGAGCTTGCAATCTCTCAATCCCGCCGCTGATAGCTCACTGTTTCTTCCACGAGATGCCTACTTGAAATCCAATACCTCAGCCAAAACTCCATACACCCCTCTGCCCGTACGTATTAGAGCTTACTACAGGCATTAGACTCACTCGTATGACGTCAAACCCGACAATAAACTTCTTCTCTTTTCGGCCAGTTTCCACGCACACTCCAGCCTCCCGACCTTCGCCTTTACTTTCACTTGTACGACGACGACCACCACCACCCTGACACGGACCACCTGCTGGCTCGCTGGCTCGAACGAACGAGGCGGTTGCTTCCAGCTCGCTCACGTAGGTGGTACGTGCGTCCTGGCCTCGAGCAGCACAAATCCCCCCCTCCCCCTCCCTTTCTCCCTTTTCCTTCCCCAGTCTCTTCTGGAGCAACTCTACTATGAGATCACCCCCCCCTCATAGTGTGTTGCGGCCACACTCTTCCGGACGGTTTCCTGCCTTGAGATCACCCCCCCTCAAGGAAGTGGTTACTGGATGGTTGGTTTTGGGTTGACTCCCCACGGATATGATGATGAAATTGGTCCCTTGAAGCATGCTTCAAGGCGACCCGCTGAGTATCCATTCAGAGACGTCTTGAGCTGGTTTGCAACTTTGCATCCATGCTCCATACCACCTTCGTGGTATGCTCAACAGTATATAGCAATAACATTTTATTCCTTTTCCATAGTCTTGCTCTTTTGAATGCCTGTGATGTGTTTGATTTAGTGTTCGTGAGTGTGCTTGCTCGAATCGACTCAGAGATCTACCCTCACCTTGCCCATGTTGCTCCTTTGACACTGACAGTATAACACTGACTGGCGGCTTCAAGCGCTGCTTTTAGCATCACCGTGAAACGCCACGTTACCGAAGCTCACAAACAAGCCAAGATATTACAATTGAAGGAAGCCCAAAGTATCTTGCATTGTGCTATGTATTCGGTGCGTGCTAGCCGCTCGCTTTCACTCCCACGGGAGGTTTCTGTCAAGGTGAACGCGCTCTGCCCTAGCCCCGCCTCAGGAATACACCGCAGAGTAGAGGGAGCTTTGAGCAATTCTCGCGCTTCTGTTGTACCTACGAGCCACCTGCAGATGTCGCGTGAGCTTTACGCGTGAAGGTGCTCGCGTCCTTTTTTTTTTTTTGAAGGGCAAGAGTTGATGATTTGACTATATAACATGTACTTGGCACTGGAATCAATGTATAGTAGGCTCATCTTCTGTCACAGTCTTTCTGCTAAATCTTCTTGATGTGTCCACCTTCAGTGACCTGTTTGCTCAATGGCAAGCCACTGACGAGAGCTCAAAGGGACCTGTGGTGTCTTGCATGGCTGCTCCACAGCACTGGCTCCCGGTGTGATCAGCTATTTGAGTATGCGGTGAATGTAGACGAGCGTGCTCGGGGTGGTTTGTGCCCTCTCAAAACGTTGACTTTGGTGGCGTGGTGGGCGAAGGGCGAAGGGCGAAGCGCAGGTGATGGGGGTCGAGCTCTTCGTGTAGGTGAAGCGGGCGTTGTCGTCACGGCGACTACGGCATTATAGGAAGGAAGAGGTGAGAGGACAAGTAGATACAGAAGACCGTGTTGATGCTGTGCTTATGGGGGGCGGATTCTTTGTGATATCGCGGAGGGTCTGCTGTTGCGGGCCTGCTTTCGTAGAGTTTGACTTCATCAAACTGAGCCTCACGGATGTACACACTGAAGCAGAGGAGAGTGACCTTGATAGCTGTAGCTATGAGAATATCATCAAGACACCAGCAGTGAACAAAGGCCGCGCACATGTTCCTGGTAATACGCAAAGCACCTCTACTGGTGAGTGTGGTGCTACTGATCTCAACACATGCCATCACAGCAGCCGAATCTGACTCCCAGAGTTTCAGTATAAACCTCGAAGCCGAAACTGAGTGAGAACCCTCAGCACCACCTGTCAATGGTTGACTGAATAGAATAATTGTCTGCCACATGCCCTTCCTCCTAAGCGCTCTTCGCTTCAAGCTGCCTCGGACACCCCCATTCTCTTTCACTTCAGGCTCTGGACGCTCGGGCCTCGTTAAGCATCTACCCACTCATTAACAGCAGCCATACACTCCTTGTATTCTATTGGTGAGAGAGAGATCCCGTGATACTCGTGACTGGCGGTCTCCGGTGGTACGTGCGCATTTGTAAATAATATATATATCGGCCCCCCCGCCTCTCATCCTCTCTTTTTTCCTCTCCAGCTCTCCCCAACTCCCAACCACCTACCCAGACACTCAATCAGAAAAAACATCAAGGACTTCAGGGCATTTAAAAAAACACATTGTTTGATGCGACCCAGCACATCCTCTTCCTTCTCTTTTCTTCCCATCATCCCTTCCTTCCCTTTTTTTCCCTTCCTCTCTTTTCCTTCACACTGTTCATCGCCTCCTCCCCCCTAGCTTTCACACCGTTTACTATCCCCCCCTTCGCACCGTTTATTCTCCCCCCTTCACACCGTTTACTATTTCCCCCCTCCTTCGCACCGTTTACTATCC
>JAQGEP010000398.1:0-27831 GCA_028476805.1 Acrocalymma vagum
AAATGCCAATTACCGATTTGTTGCGTCCCACCGGTTTGGGGCCACTACTCTTGATTTCAGATATTTCAATAGGATTATGACGACTTCCTTTTCCTTTGACCATCGTAGGTTCGTCATCGTCGCTGTCAATGAAGATTTCTTCGCGTATGCCAACGCCGTTATCTAGGTTGTCCATCTTGATTCGCTTTTGTTTTTTGCCATGATTGCTTGTTGAGTTTTCAGGTAGGTATTTGCGCTTGATGAAATTCGAAAGAGTGAGAAGGTAGGCACTCATAGGAGAGGTTCTAGGTTAGGAAGGATTGGTATGCATGCAATTGGCACTGTCGCCGGTGTTGGGGTATTGGTAGGATTGGTGAACGAGTTGATATCGTGAGGTTTGGGTACGGGCTTCTCGTCTTGAATTTCCGTTATTAGTTTGTCAATATCATGGTTATAGAGGAAGCAATCGCAAGAACTTCACTATCGCAAAAACTGAGAGAGGTGAGGTAGAAGGGAGACAGCGTTATCCTTTTCATCTTACCGCTCAGGGAGACGGTGTGGAAGAAGAGTTGATTTTTGAGGTGAGAGAAATTCTGCTCGGGTTGTATAATGACTGACACCTTTCGCATGAGCGAGAAACAGTTGGTTTTCAAGAATGTTGGAGCAGATGAAAGCTTGAGCTCGTATCTTTCGTGTTGGCATTCATGTTGACAAAGAGACCTGACACAATGCTTGGTATCGAACATTGCGGAAAATACGCTGTATAGTTGCCAGTAACTCAGTGCTGTGATACCAGCCGCTGCCTTCACAATGGTAAGTACTGGTATTGTGTCAGGTTGTGGCAATCCTCTTAGTTGTTGTGAGATAGGACCAAGTCCATGATAACGATTTCTTACAGAGTTTGGAGTCGGTAATTGTCAAAATCTATCAATTATAAGAAAAGACATCAAGAGAACCTCTCTGAGAATGTTGTCTATTTTTTCCTTTGCCCACAGAATTGTTGTGGATATATTTGCATTTTGCTGGTCCTAGTTAAATGACAACGTGTGTACGAGCAAGTGAATAATAAATTCCGCACATTCTCTTGAACAGGATTAGAATTGACAATAAACTTGTTCCTCACAGACTCAAAAAAAATTTAAAAATTTGTTGATCAAAGTGCACATATGCTTTACGAAATTCCAGATGGTGGGAGAAGGCATTATCTCGTTCGAAGATGGAAAGAGCTCTTAGCGCCTTGGCGCTCATTGTCATCCGTCAGCTCCCCTTCATGAATTTCGCCTCTGCACATTTATTTTGCCACTTTGCTTTTTGTCTGATGTGAATAGACCCCGACGAATTACTTCTCACCATTGCCTTGGTGGATTCATCCCTGTCGAATCGATTTCGTTTCCGAGTGCGCCCATACCCAAACCTGTATGTAGAGAAGGGAGTTACCTGATGTCAGCCGGATGAGATTAGAGACAGAAGCATGCCAGTCGCTAAAATACTTCTTTTTCATCAAATTAGAGACATTGGGTCAGGTCACAAAGCATGTTTGCACCTAGGTGGTAGCTAAGAGCGAATTCATACAGTACCAAGGACCCACTGTTTTCTTGAAGGTGTCACTCTGGGAAGCCAGTTCATTTTATTTCCTTCGAAAAGCTGCTGCTAAGGGTTTAGGTTGGCTCACTGCTATTTTAACTGGTTATTAGAAAGCAGGTGGGCCTGAATGACATTGTCGCTATTTGCGACATTCCAGGTCAAAAGTCAGACCGCGCCGTTATTGAGAGAGCGACCCCAGCCTCATCTGAGGCACGGCCCTTTGCTGCGGCTCTGCCGGATTAGGTTGTATGGGACGGAAATTATACGCGCCGATTACCTACACGTGTGCTCCTTTCTCTCGGGGGGATCAGATATGCTTGGCTCAGCTTCGCCTCCTTTGACAATGGTTCCACTATTTGGAGAAGATACCTGCTGTTCCCCCAGGAGAAAGGAATGAATGGAGGCATACAGAGCTCACACATGTGACCGGCACTGCGGAAGCTCACCTTCTCATGTACCTTCCAGTCCTTCACAAAATTGCTGAAAGTGTCCCGAAAAAGGTACCAAAGCGTGGGATGCGTTTTGTAGATTTGGACGATGGGAGAGTTGATTTGGTGTCAGCCGCTCAGCCTCGCTGATCGCACCCTGGTCAGCAAGCCACAGTGCCCATCTGTCTTACGGCACCGTGTACCCGGCTGACAGATCCACGGACACACAATTGACAGGGCAAAAATGGAGATGAGAGCTGCTGCTGTCAGAGAGTGTGCAGATTTTGACGCTTGCGCAACGCAGGCTGCACCCCTTTAACAGTCGGAAGTGCTGGATATCCTAATCGATAGGGACAACTCTATATCCCTCCTGAAACGCGAGTAAGACACGGGCCTGTCGATCGTGACTCCCCGCAAATGTCGTCGTCGCTGGCCATTCATTTGCTGCCAATGTTTCAAGCCGGCTGTTTCAAAGGGGCCGCGAAGAGGGCCTGCCAACCACTGCTTTGCGGGTCGGTCCTTTGTGCAAGGCAGCTGTAGCGGCCACTTCAGCCCTAACTTCCACTGGAGTACGCCCGCGCCGCTCAGGAGGATGCGCAGGCTGTGATTATTTGTTCAGAAATGTCGCTGCGACTCGCAGACTCACCGCCCCCCTGTCAGACGCTGAAACGTAAATGGCAGTTGAAGGGCTCATTTACCACAGGCCCAGGTTACACAGCCATGCGCCTGAATGCCCAGCGGACAGGTTGCCGCTCAGCGACCTTGCAGGACGCAGCCCCAGCACCGCAATGCAGCCGACCCAGTCTCAATGCGGTCGCCGACATGGAAACCTTCCGAGCACAATAAAGTATTTTAATCAACGTTACCCGGGTCTATTCACTTCAACCCAATACCGAACCCCGTCTACCGTCTGCTGATCATTGACCCCACGCGCGCTTGGCCTCTTCTTCCTCCAATAGGGCTCGTTGTCTTTTCCGGACTTTCTTTCAAAGGCCCTACTTTGGTGTAATCCTGCGCTTAAAGAAAATTCCCCGTCCCCTTCCTAATTAACGTCTCCCGCCTTGGTATTCACCCTTGGCCCTTTCACAATTCCCCGTTCCTTTGATTTGCTTGTCTGGGAACTTCACAATACACCTGTTCAGCACACAACCCTTACATTTTACCCTTTTGGTCTTTGCCGCTACAGGGTTGCCTGCTTTTTATCCCCCGGGCGTGCCGTTTTCCCTGCAACCATTACCGACTTGACAACTATATATCTAAACGCGATCCGCCCCATTGCTGTTCACCACCCACGCCAATCACTTCCACATCTTTCCACAGCAACGACAACGATAACAACAACAACCCCAAACTCCAAAGATGTCTATCCGAAGTCTTCTCCTCACCACTCTGGTGAGCACCTCCGCTGCTGTTAAGCTTCTCGTTACCAGCTACAATGATGGATCCGACGGCGCAAAGGGAGCCATTGAGACTCTTGAATTCACCCCTGGACTCGGTGAGAAGGCCAACTCGGCTACTCTGAAGGTCACCTCCAAGAACCAGGACTGCAATAGCGCGCCAACCTGGCTTGACACCTCCCTTGGCAACAACAAACTTGTCTGCCTCGACGAGGGCTTCGCGCCCCCCAACGCCACCCTCGTAACTCTGGACATCCAAGGAGATGGAAGCTTGAAGAAGGTTAAGGACACCAGCACCATTGTCGGCCCTGTTACTACCAAGTTCTACGGTGACAACAAATATGTCGCTCTCTCACACTTTGGACCCCAGGGTGCCATCTCCACTTTCAAGGTCGAGGCGGACGGCGGCTACACTCCTCTCCAGAACTTCACCTACAACACCACTGCTGGACCCCAGCCTGAGCAAGCAAACTCGCACGTTCACCAAGCCGTGCTCGACCCCACTGGCCAATACCTTGTCTTCCCCGACCTTGGCGCTGACTCCGTCTATGTCTACGGCATCGACAAATCCAACGGTCACCTCCAAGAATTTGAAGCCCTAAAGGGCAAACCCGGATATGGACCTCGCCACCTTGTCTTCTGGGCTCCTGGCGGTTCCTACTCCAACTCAAGCACCTACATGTTCGTCATCCACGAGCTCTCTAACAAGATCGTGTCCTACAAGGTTGGCTACGTCGAGGCCGGCGGTCTTTCCTTCCAAGAAGTGCACGAAGTCAGTACCTATGGCGAGTTCAAGCTCCCCGAGGGATCTGTCCCCAAGGCCGCCGAGATCGCCGTCAGCCCAGACAACTTCATCATTGCGTCGAACCGCAACGGCACCGTCGCTCAAGTCGTCAACCCGGACCCAAAAAACAGCACCAAGATCCCCTCCGACTCCATCGTCACCTTCAAGCCTACCAACGAGGGCAAGCTTGAATTTGTGCAGCTTGTTCCTTCCGGTGGATCGTTCCCGCGTCACTTTGCGCTCAACAAGGCCGGCACCCTGATTGCCATTGCCAACCAGAACACATTCAACCTCGAGATCTTTGAGCGTTGCACTGAGAAGGGAGTTATTGGCGCCAGGGTTGCTTCTGCGCCTGGTCTTGGTCCTGGCCCTATTACTTTTGTGCAGTGGCTTGAGTAGATGGGAGGATTTCATTGTTCACTTTTTTTCATAGAGAGTAATTTGGACATGAACATGGAAGCATTGCATATGGAGCAAGCATTGCATTGCATTGTGCTGGTTTTTTTTTTCTTCTTTCTTCGCTAGAAGAAAGACCATGTAAAAAAGAGAGGACGGATGCTGTATGAGATACCCTTCTGATTACCAAAAAGAAGTTAACTTTTTGAATTCTTATTGTTTATTTTTTGTTTTTTGGTTTGGGAATTAAGTTACGTTGTGCATTTAGCATTACAGGTCTGGTCAAGCGAGCATGGGTTTGCGGGTTTTTAGCTAGCATGTCTTAAATTCTAGTATTTATTGTTCGACAAAGTTTATCTATCTTTGGGTTTCTTTTTTAAATTCTTTCATGCCATGTGACAATGTTATACCTAGTAAATGCAGTGCAGTGGTCGTAGCAAGGAAGTGAAGTGGAAGCCAAAAAAATTGAAATCAAAATACTCTAACCCAACTCCGCGCTTTCTAATGCCGGTTGAAATGCAAATGGGACCAGGTGTGTGAAGCGTAATGCACAAATCTGAATCCCCATGTCCCCCTTCCCCACCCCCTCATGGGAAATACCGTACCGTAACCGGATTGAGACCGGAGCGAGATGAACGACAGGCGATGGCACTACTTCACTTTATCCTGACGTACATACACACACCCTTCCTCACGTCTGCCACTTTTCCTGCGTGACCGCCCACCGCACCGCATCCCAGACATCCCCTACAATCTTGCGGGGTTCATGTCGCGGCGTGGTTCCCGGGACGTACACGCCAGTCTGCACGAGGATGCTGGCCCAGTCAGTGCCATGGGGGCTTTCGTAGTTGTTTCCGCCTGCAATGTCGCTTTCGGGGTTGTCGCCGACCATGTAGACTCTCTTCAAGGTGCCGACTTTGCCGTCATATTGCTGTAACAAGTGGGAGCGGTGCGCCAACAAGCGCTTTTCGGCGAATTCGTAGGTTGGGCGGTGGGGTTTGCCCATTACGATTTTCTGGAGATTGACGCCGTTTTGAGAGCCGCCGGTGATGGCGGCCCAGATGCCTTCGAGTGCTTCGCGGAAGCCGCCTTGGCCGAGGCGTGGGAGGTGGTATTTTGCTGCCCAGAGGAGGTCTGGGTTTGAGAAGTAGAGGGGCGGTTGGTTGTCTTGTTGGTAGCCTTTGTTTGGGAGGGAGGGGTTTCCATTTTTCGTTGATAAGGTGCCGAGGATGCCCTGTTCGGAGAGGAGCACGTCTTTTATGATTTGGGCGTCCAGGCCCCAGTCGCGGGGGTCGTTGTAGACGAATATGGCCTCAATTTTGAGGGACGTTTCGGGGGAGGAGGGATCGATGGGCGCGGGGAGCGGCCGAGAGAAGTCTTTGTAGTAGGGGAGAAATTGCTGGGAGAATGGCCAGACGTCAGGATAGGCATTGAAGATGTCACCGGGCGTGACTACGGTTTTGAAGCCGTACTTCTCGGCGACAATGCGGCAGCGGTCTTCGTCGCCTCCAACGACCATGACGGTCTTGTTCTTGTATTCGTCCATGTCTGCGAATGGCGTGTGGCTTTGTACGAACATGCTTGTGTTGAGTGGTACCTCGAGCTTCTTTGAGAGATCCGCCACTCGTTCTGATTCGTGCTTGCCGCCGCCATTGGTGAGGAGGATGAAGGGTATTCGCTGGGATTGGAGGTATGAGAGGGCCTTGTGGGCGCGCGGGAGGGGGTCGGAGCTGCGGACGAGGACTCCATCGATGCTAGAATCCATTAGACACTTGTATATTGCAGGGTAGACTTGGTGTTTCCCTCGTACTCAAAAGCAAAGGCGAACTCAGGAACGCGGGTTGGACCTGGAGCTGGAGGGGTAGCTTCGGTTTGGAGATAGCGGCGTGAATGTGTTTGGTAGCTGTTACATGGTGATGAGAGGCAATTGCGAGGGAAAGCCAAGGACCGTGAAGATGAGTTTAATATCAATCTGGAAGCTTGCCTTAAAGGCGCATGGGGGCCGACCATGGTTGAGACAAGAGTGACGATGTAGTTGAAGGATGCGGAGAAAGCCATCGCTGAGTGGACGGACAAGCCCACCTCGACCGTACCAAGAAAGCTAACGCCGCGTACTTAAGCCCGTAAGCTCCGTTTAGGTATGGCGGCAGCTGGCTCCCCTCCATTTCTACCTCTACCTGCGCCTCAGCCCTATGCTAGGTCTTCTGTTCTTCCTTGATCTCTCAGGAACGCGCGTTCTTCTTGGGCCGGGGGTCAGATACATACTTATCTCGTGTTCTGTTTGCCGGTCTGTTCTCATCCCCAGTTCATCTATCCGTCCTTGCCACAAGCTAGGTGCCCCACCCACTTGTGCAACACCAAGCCGAGTATTACCAACACACTCAAGATGACAAGTACAAGTCCTTCGGATGGGAATGACAGCCAGTATGCAACCCCAGTCACTCCACCAGTACCAGCCGATCTTATACCCCGTGCGCCCATTCGAAGAGCGAGGCCGCAGCTCAGCTGCACTCCATGTCGCCAGGGAAAGCTAAAGTGTAATCGAGAGCATCCTGTTTGCGACCAATGTGCAAAGCGGTCCCGTCAGGATGTCTGCAAATATCCTCCGCCGCCTACCAAAACCAAGCAAGCACAGAATATGCGTGGCAGGATTCGGAATCTGGAAAATCTAGTCGTCAGTCTGATCAACCAAAAGGGACAGGAACCAGGGAATCCAACAACTGCTAGTCCTAGCACCCCAGCAGCGCCACAGGATGGAAATGATGAACTTGGTGCCGAAAGGTTTGGAAAACTTCACATCAGCCATAATGGGAATGAGACCAAATATGTAGGAGCTGGCCACTGGAGTAACATCTTGAAAGAGATTGAGCAAGTAAGAGAAAATCTGGAGGATGAGGATGAAGAAGAGACCCTAGAAGAGGAGCAAAGTATCTACGCAAATGCTAGTTCATCAGTAACCTTTGGAATGCCAAAACCAATGACCAAAGCACAGCTCATTCTAGCATTACCGCCAAAGGAAGAAATTGACAGGCTGCTCCCACTCTGGTTTTATAGTTTCGACCCTCTGCTCTTCATCATACACGCCCCGACATTCCAGAAAAACTACAACAACTTCTGGGCTGACCCCTCTTCAGCTTCTATCATGTGGATAGCGCTATTGTACAGCGCTATGGCGCTCTCAATCATTACCGGACCCCGAAATCCTGGGATGAATGCTAGTTACAAGGCTTTGTTCGGGGACGCAGACCATCTGTCGCAGTCTGCAGACAGATTTCTTCAACTGGCATCGTCAGCTTTCGCTCTGGGGGATATCGTGAAGAACCAACCGTATACATTGGAAGCGCTCATGGTATATACAGAGTGCGAGTTTCTGAGACGAGATGACGGCCACTCAAAGGTATGGCTCATGCATGGCATGGCGATACGTATGGCTTTGCGGATGGGTTATCATCGTGACCCTAAGAACTTCCCAGAAATTTCGCCATTCGACGGTGAGATGCGCAGGCGTGTGTGGCAGGTGTTGACCATTACCGATAACTTGATATCATTTGCAATTGGATTACCTACCCTCGTTCGCAGCGTCGTGAGCGACACGCGACCGCCGAGTAACTACATGGACTCTGACATCGATCCGAGTATGACTGAACTTCCGCCTCCCCGCCCTAATACGGATGTCACCACTGCATTGTATCACCTTTCTAAGCGAGGGGTGGTCGATGTATTTGCACAAGCGGCGGAGCTCAATCACCAACTGACTCCACCAAAGCACTCTACTATCATGGAACTGGATAAGAAGTTGAACGAAGCTTATAGTCGGTACCCAGAGGCACTGCGAGTTCGTCCAGTGGAAGAGAGTGTTGGGCATATGCCAACCTTGATCATGTGCAGATTTAATATGGAGCTCACCTACCAGAAATCCCGGATTGTATTGCACCGCAACTTTCTGAAAGCAGGACAGACTGACACGCGATACGCGGACTCTCGCGACATCTGTGTAGAAGCAGCGTTGAAGACGTTGAACTACCACAAGGATATTTTCCATGCATGCCAGCCGGGAGGACAGATGAGTAAGATATGGTGGTATACATCTGCACTGCAAACATATGACTTTTTACTTTCCGCAAGCGTTCTAAGTCTTGAATTGGACTATTTGAAGTCTATTGGTGACACTTCTCCAAAGGTTGCACAGTATTACGAGCTACTTCAGGCTACACACGACATTTGGGCTAACAACCCAACCCGATTCCGAGAGTCCGCTCGAGGAGCTGAGCTTCTCAAGGCGATATTGAAGAAGTATTCAGATTCTCCCAAGACACAGCTGGCACCTGATGATATGAACATCGAGGGTTTTGAGATTAGTAAGTCCAACATTTTTATGATACTCAATCACTTTTGCTAACACTACACAGATACCGACACAATTATAAACCAACCAACACCCGAATCATTGTCCGACATGCAAGGTGCCGAAACACTAGCCACCATTCCACCACAACCCGAAGCACCATATGTCGACATGTTCGATGCTCCATCTGAGGTCGACTGGGTACGTTAATTATTCTTCCATTGTCAATTGATCATCTACTTATAATCACTAGGCTCTCTGGGACTCTACCTTCCAGGGCCAGTCCAACATGTTACCACAACAGAACTGGCCTTCAGCAAACACGTTTATGGAGCCATGGATAGGTGCTCCGGATTCTGGTTCCACATTTGATCCGTTTGGGTATGAGTTTAATGGGTGGATTAATCAGCTGTCAGCGGGTGATACACACTTTACAAATAGTATGCTGTGAGATGTAAATAACTATATAAGTTTTCTCGCGATGTTGTTTTTGGCTATGAATGCTCTGA
Organism: Acrocalymma vagum; assembly: GCA_028476805.1. Classification (NCBI taxonomy): domain Eukaryota; kingdom Fungi; phylum Ascomycota; class Dothideomycetes; order Pleosporales; family Acrocalymmaceae; genus Acrocalymma; species Acrocalymma vagum. Next base: position 9,423 of record JAQGEP010000398.1, read on the forward strand.
AATGCCTTTCATGATTTTTGCGGTGGTCAAACTGTAATTAGCTCCTGGGTCCTGAAATCTTTCTAGTTGATCCACTCTGCAGCCTTTGATAGACCGCATTATCTGGCAGTCGATTACTTCACCTTTTAGGAGCAATCCCTTGAGCCAAGAAGATCCCCCACGAAGCGGTGAGACTCAGTACAATTACAGAGTGGGTTGCTTTGATAATGGCGATGAGTGGATGAGAACTGCTAAGGGCATAGATGGGTGTACCTGGGCTGGGCAAGAGTCATCATGGCGGGGAAGGTGCCTCACGTCACTCGAACACCATATCGTGTCTTTCGGTCAAGTATTATAATTACCCACCAGAAAGGAGTTTTTGACATGTTTCCCAAAGATATTTGCTCTCAAAACTATGTTTATCAGCTCATAGGCGTCCAATCCCACACAGTGTGCACTACAGAACTGAGCTTAAGGCGAGAATCGAATAGAGCATTAACACTGGAATGCCACTCTATGTAGCCTCTCTATACATACCAAAATTTTATTCTAATTATGTGAGTTATATGAACCGCGATTCTGACAGCATACGATGACAATGATGGCAACTCTGTACTTGATTTTCTAATCACCCCATCTCTACATGAGTATGTATCGAAGTTTGACTCCTGCTGAGTATTGGAGCTCATGATTCGCCTCGAGATCAGGAACTTCATGTGTGTAGTAGATGAAGATGCTTTAATAGACCTGGTGGAGTATATTTGTGTTTACATAATTACATTTGATGTCAAATACCCCCGGAGGTAGTCGTGACAAACAAGAAGAAACCCACACGTAAAGCGAGTGAATATACGCTATCAAATGTTATTCTATGTGAGCAGCTCCCAATGAATTTTAGTATGCAAAAACGCAGAACACAACACATGACGTGGCCACAGTCCTCCCAGCCAGCCAGTCTACTCATCTTAGATTCGATGTTGATACGCCTCGAGAAGCCCCTCAAGCTCCTCGATCCTAGTGTCTCCTGTCCTTATTTCATCTCATGTTCGTTTTCCCGGCCGTTGAAAGCACGGATAGTGTCATTCTTCTTATTCTTCAATGTCTGTAGCTCCTGCTTCTGTCCAGCAATGCGATTTCGGTCGCCCGATCTTCGCTCTTTCCACAATCAGCTCTGCTTTCAGTTGCTCAACGTCACATAACGTGTTGTCCAACCCATGGATCACTGTGGTATTGTGCCTTGCATGGGTTTCGATAGGGATCACAGTTCTCAGACCTTGTTGGACATCTCGACTAATAGTTCTTTCAATCATAAAAGCCTGAGATAAAGCCATCCGACCAACTCCAGTTGTACCTGCCAATTATCCCCAAGCGACGATGCCAGAGAGGCTCTCAGTTTGGTAATCGCGAAGTTTCAAAGCCATTTTCGTGCACAGGGATCGCAGTATTGGTAACGATGAGGCTCGCCAACATGTCGCCAAGTCCATTCTGAGTTGAGTCCAACGTCAACCCTTCACGACACAGTTACCCTCCACCCAAACTGGGCGTATCCGCGCTCAATCTATTAGGGTCTCGCAACCCACACCGCCATTTTGCAGAGTTTCCACTCTCATGTCAAGCAATGTGCATGTCGGCGGAACTTTTCAACCTACTCAACATCCCTCCACTGTCCCTCCGCCCAAGTAAAATCCTCACCGCGCACTGACTTTTCACCTTCTTCACCCTCACTCTTCTTCAACAAGAACAATAGCAAGGCTCTCTATTCAATACTATTCGACGCAATTCACTTGGAAGGACCCACTCGCCCCAGCCACCATGAGCACAATTGCCGACCTGTATTCTCATTCACCACTTCACCACTTCTATTGTACGGACAATATTCGTCCTCACCACGATGGAATATAAAACCCCCCTCCAGCGCTGCTTTTCTCCTTTTCCTCTCCTCTTTTTCCTTCTCTTCAGACTTAACCTGATACAATCAACTTTTCATCTGCTCATATATTTTCCCCTTTCATACTTTCTCATTGACGCCGGTCGTCTCTTCTCATCTTCAATTCACATTCACATATACATCCCTTCTTCGTCCATACACCTTGTCCGGGCGCTTGTCGTCTCTTGTATTCCTCAACCGCTGCTCATACATTCATAACTTTTCCCCTTTCATACTTTCTTATAGACGCCAGTCGTCCCTGCTCTTCTTCAAGTTTACTTCACGCACACATACATTTCTCCTTTCATACTTTCTCTTACGCCAGTCGTCTCTGCTCTTCATCGAGTTCCCTTTACACATACATACTTGTCTTTTCTTCATTCATACACTCTGTACAGACGCCAGACGTCACTTCATATCTTCTTTCAATTCTTCAATTATCTTCCCAAGTACCTGTAATTCCAGTCTCAACACCACATCATTTCTCAAGAGTCAAAAAAATTTCACCATCATGTCTGACAGCAGCTCCTTCAACATCGATGAGTACATGGATCAGCTTGCAGGTGAGGGAGTTATCGGCAACAACGGCCAGGAGGTCTTCACCGGTGCCAACGAGGGGGTCAACAACAACGACACCACCAACACCAACAACCAAGAGCAGTCCTTCGCCTGCGACGAATACGGGTTCCCCATCTTTGATCAAGAGAGTGGACCCAACGATAGCCAATATGACTTCAACGACAACACCGACGACACCACCAACAACAATGAAGAGAAGTTCGTTACCCGCGATGAATACGGGTTTCGCACCTATCTTGACCCTCTTCAAGTCGCAGTCCACAACGCTGTCTCCGACTGGACTGACGATCGCCTTCATATGGCCGTGCAGCTAGCCGGGGCATGGGGACAACAGAAGCCACGCAAAGTGGAACCAGAACCGGAGCAGAGCTCCCATGTGCTCGAACGGCCCCTGAATCCAGAACACCCAGCGGCATCCATCTCTGCCTCAAACCACCACGAGCATCAGATTGATGTCGAGAACCCCCCGATCGCTCTTCAAGCCATCAACCACCTACCACCTCCGCCCCCGGCCTCTGTTCCAGCGAATCAATACCTCCAGATTCAGCAACAGCAACAGCATCAGTTCAATGTCCAGAACCCCAATCCCGCCCTCGTACTCTACCGGCCCGAGAACACTCTCACCGACGAAGTCAAAAGAATACTCAATAAGTACATCGACAAAAACGTAGTTCCCGCCGAGATCCCCTCAAGCACCATCTACGCGTCGTATGGAAGCCATTTCAAGACCTCAGAAGAGGCACGCGCCTACCGCCGAAAGGTTCGAATCAAGGCCGACAAGAAAGCCCTCGCCTCAGATCTCCAGAAAGTCAAGCGCTACGGTCGAGAGTATTGGGTCAAGCAGATTTACGAGTCCATGATTGACGTGTCGCGCCTCACTGATGGTCTTACGAGCGTGCATAGGGCCCGGTTTACGCAGCTGACGGACGAGAAAAATACGGCCTTCGATGAGATGGAGATGGAAGCTATCGCCCACAAGGTTTTTGTAAGTGTTTCTCTTTATTGATTTGCTTTGTTTCGTTTTCGTTTCCCTTCCATGCTTTGCTCCAACTATCTTACCCCCCCCCCCCCCCTTTTTTTTTGTCCCTTTCCTCTGTGCAATACCTATCGAGAAATCTTGAACTAATCCAACACTCCCCAGGATTTCGCCATTGCCGTCCATGAACTCGGCTTTAGACGCCCCGAAATCTACCACAAGAAGTCTTCCCGCGGAGAGCAAGTCGATAGAGCCGAACACAGCGTAGAGTTGCGCCTGGCCACCATTTGCGCTACTCTGGCAAGAAACAAAGCCATGGTTAGCGATGTTATGCGTACTGGCGTCGACCTGCACCTCCTAGTCGACAACCCTCTGCAGCGCCTGATTGTAAAGTTGGGCAATCAGGCCAACAATAAAGAAAAGGGTGACAGGCTCAAGAAGTCGAAGGGAAAGCGCAAAGAATTGAAATCTTGAAAAGCTCACGGGACAGTCTACGTGACTGGAGACATGGGTATCATAGGTAGCTAGCTTTGTAGAGAATGAATCACTATTCACCAAAATCATTGTTCACATGTTCCTTCATGCTCTATACGTAGCATATAACATTGATGTTAATAAGAATGATTTCCTGAAATGACTTACCAAAATAACCCGGACATAACGCAGCCATAACCTAAGTACCCAAAGCCAACAAAACAGCCCAGGGCTCTAATTAAAGAGCTTTTCCTACGACAAGTGGAAGCTAACAAATAGCCCTTTAGCTTTAACGAAAGATTTCGTCCTAGAGTAGGTTGAAGCTAACAAACAGCCATTTGGCTCTAACGAAAGAGTTTATCCCATAGTATATTGAAGCTAATAAAGAGCCTTTTGGCTCTCCCATTAAGTCTTCTTCTCCGCACGCACAATACTCACACTCGCCAACAACTCCATACTTTCTTATGGTCAAAGTCTGGAGCGAGAAGATGGGACATTGAGTAGACAAGAGTACACAAGAACAAAGGTGGAAGTCGGCCAAGGCTGTCTCCCGGCTTGTCGACAGAGATGATTTCCCGCTTTCACTTGATTTGAGAAGCCCAAGGGTACTTCTAAACAGAAGACTACTTATGATACTCTTCTAGCCGCCCATTTGAATGCACCAATGCACGGAATGGAGTGGGAAAGTAACGTGAATACGGCATCTCAGATGGAAATTTCAATCAGAGTCAAGTCTTAGGAGTCGTGTTAGGGAGGAAGTTGGATTTATGGTCCACTTTCTGTATTTCTTAGAGCCGTAGGTATCGTGATCAATTTATTTGCACGAGCATTATCCATTGATACCTCAACTTAGGCGGCGGATCCCACCGTGAAAATAATTGAAAAGGAATATGGCTTGCAGGCGATGCACTTTTGCAAACTGTTGGCGTTGTTTCCTATGGTAAGTTAAAGCCAACAAACAACAGCTAGTAATTGTGGTTACCTGCTTAATGGGATGCTAATTACGTCCGGATTATTTCACGACAAGAGAGACTACTAGTCCACTTCAGCACAAACTCTTGAGCGCCAAAACCAAAGCTACTGATCCTCCTCAGTATCAATCTATAACCACTAAACCGGCATCCATGATCTCCTCTAATCCTAGTAGAACATCTCCACCTCGTCTCGGCACTGCTCTCTGCCCACATCACTGTCCGCGTCACTCTCATCCGAAGCCATATTGTACGTGTACTTGCGCTTTTTTCTCTCTGCCAATCGGTTCGCGACCTCATTCGCATCCAACAAGCTGACAGGCCTCCTCTTTCCAGGGTGTTTCTTTGAAAACTCTTCACATGTAAGCCAGATAGCGTCCTTGGATTGGGCAGACCGATCAGTTTCAGGGTCGAATTCCCATGCATTGCGATTGACAAGTTGGCCGCCGCTACCATTACCTATATTATAAAAGAATGTGTTTGTATTTGAAGGGTCCGTCACGGACTCGGAAACGAAAGCATCTTCTGCAAGCTCATATGGTGTACGGCCTACTGAGTTCTCGCGGTAGAGGAGGTCTGGGCGATGTTGCAGCATAAGTTTCAACCAATTCAACCGCTTGTTCTTAACAACATTGTGAATAGGCGTATCTCCAGAACCATCTAGTAGCTCAAGATGTTCGTTATTGGTTACTTTCCCAAATTCGAGTAACGTGCGGAGAACTTCGTCGTTATCGTTGCTTACAGATGCTGTATATACCCAGCTTGCTAATGGAGTCAATGAGCCGGGGTGGTGGTTCACGCGCTCTTTGAGGAACGAGGGTACTAGACGATTATCGATGAGCTCAAGGAACTTGGCAACGTGCTTCTTCTCTGGGACCCGATTGTTATAGGCAGAGCGCAAGAAAAGATGCAAAATGTTAGCCCCATTCTTGTCGCGAACAGTCTGGTCGGCTCCGGCTGCAATAAGGATCCTGGCAGCCTCAAAACGGCGCAGTGAGAAAGCGAGAGCAAGAGGAGTATATCCGTCGCGCGACTTGTGTTCGAGAGACCCAGGCATTACTTTGATGAGATATTCGATGAGCTTCAAAGATTCTTCAGCCTTTGGTGCCATGATTGCACAGTGCAGCGCAAGTTCACCTACACTAAGTGAGTAAAAAATGTCAGCTTGTTCAAAGGCGAAACATACGTCGAGCTCCAAGCCACTTCCGCATAACGTTACTGAATCCTCCGCCGGCTGTGTTTAGATGAGTGATCAGCTTATCGTGTTTGTATGCCTCAGCATAGTCATTATAATGGCGAGCAGGCGCGTCACTTAGAAACCATTCTACACTCTGTAGACTGCCACAGCGTGCTGCCTCGAGAAGAGGAGGCGTAGCATCAGTGACACCCCGTCTATACTCTCCACGAGCTGCCGATATCCAGGCAGGGCGCTTCTTGCCATGAACCTATATCATGTGAGTAATGCTGCTCTACGATTCCAGTATCCTAGGTCCACTTACACTCAAGCCCTCATAGTACTTGGGCTTTTCCTTGTACTGCACTCCACTGCTCCTCACTAAAGATTCGAGTTCGAGGCCTGCGCCTCCATGTTTGATCAGCTCCGCCAAGAGCTCAAGCCGGCCATACTTGATCGCAGCCTGAAATGGATCAAATGAAAATGACGGAGGTCCAGCCAATTTGCCAGATCCTTGAATCTCTTTATCGGCCCATTCCAAGTGGAGATCCAGCATAAATGCAAACAGCGATTTGTCATTCGTGAGTATCGACCATGTGGTGAGATCTTTGTTTCCCGATGGTTTGTATTCTTGATTATTGAGCCCGAATGGGTATGTCTTGTTTTCGAGAGCGTATTCTGCAAAATAGCCCGTTGGACAGGTCCACTGGAGATACGCCAAAGGCCGAATCTTGCTCTTGACTTGATTGGAGACATCTCCAATGTTATCGATGGTAAACTTGTCATCAATGATTTCTTTGAATACCCATACATCCGACGATGATGAAATACTCTCCTCGTCGGAATCATACCCACGCTCGTCGCTCAGGCGGTAACGTGTCTTTGGCTTATCATCACACGGTTGATACTGTGCGAAAGCAATTTCAAGAATCGCACGGGCAACACCATTGTGGCCTCGTAGCACTGCAATGTGGAATGGAGACAACGAGCGATTGTCATAAACGGCAATTGTTAGGGGAGGACTGTTTTCCGATCCCCACGGCATGAGGGTCAAAGATTTGATCACTTCAAGATCGCCATCCCACGCAGCTTGAAACCTGAGCAGATGTTAAAAAACGTGTGCAGATACATAGTTTGTCCTTACTTACAGTTTCAAGTAGACTTCACGAAGCTCTTCCGTCAGATTGTGAACCTGGAACGAAAAATCGATTTTCAAACCATCGTGTTGCATTTGGTACGGCCGTGGGGTGTAAGTCTGTTGTGGTCCTTGTGTGATATCAGGATGAAGCTGCTCGAAGGTTTTCGCATCCTTGCTCAAGAGCTCTTGCTCGAGCTTCTTGAACTCAACAAGCAATGCATCAACAGCAGCTTGCTTCTCAGCAACGCCCTTCCGCTTGTTGTGTGCTTTGAGTAGATTTTCGTAGCTCTCTTGGGCATTCTTGTCGGACTTCTTGGCTTCTTCTATTTGGATTTTGGCAACGAAATACTTGTAAGAGCCTGGTTCAATGCTTGCAAAGTAGTCAACACCTTCTTCCACTTTGAGCTTCGGCTTCATAGGCGGCTGGTCATCTCTGTACTCTTCCAGTTGTTTCACTTTGTTTCTCACAAGGTCAAGCAACGTCTCCAGTCCATATCTCTGCCAGTAAAGTGAACTTGACTCCATAATTTGGCGTGCCTGCTTTGTGAGTGTATTTGGATCTGCGCCAAGGGCTAAGAGCTGAGCAGCAACATCTGGCAGCTCATTCTGAACCGCCAAGATAACAGGCTGTTCAAAATCCCGATTGAAATTCTGCTGATTGGCCTCTGGTGTTCGGTGCGAAACATCCTCAAATCGAGTCTCCACTGATTTAATCCAACTCTTGAAGTCAATGGTTGGCTCGGCACCGATTGCCAAAAGTTTTAATGCTGCGATGGAGTTCCGATTGAGGATGGCAGCCATAAGAGCACTCTGAGCACTGGGGTTCCACGAGTTCCCGGAGACTGCAAGATGGTTGAGGGCGCGTTTTGCAGCCGGCTCGTCATGCTGTAACAAGATATCAAGAATCTCGGGCTTCTTTTTGCTAGAAATTTGGTGAAACGCGGTTCTCTGGCTCATATCGGCCTGTGCAGAGGATGCGCCTAGCTCTAGCAATGTTTTGGTCATCGCTTTGGCCTTTTCTAAGGGCAACTCTAGGGCGAGGACCAGGGTCAGAATAGCACCCCGAGGTGAGCGATCATACGTATGAAACAGCTTGATGGGCAGAAGTACGTCTGCGCCAAAGTTCTGAACAAGCTCCTGTACAACTTCAATATGTCCAGATACAATGGCTAGGTGAAGTGGAGAGCAATTGGTGTCCCAAGCAAGGACGTTGACGTCGTAGAAATCGGGTTCGTCATCGTTATCTTCCGGGAGGACCTCTTCTACCTTCTTCTTGTCATCCTCCTTAACCTTGACGAATGAGCCGGTGGCCATAGATTGAGCATCCGTCTGTGAGACGTCATCCTCGTCAATAATTTCCATGTCGCTGCAATCTTCCTCGGTAGCTGAAGCCTTTTCATCCTTGTTTGATTCAGATTTACTTGTCCTTGCAGCCATACGGGCTTTCTTGCGAGCATCTTCTTTCTTGGCTTCTTCATCTTCATTCTCTTCGCTCTTCTGCATAATCATACGGACAATTTCAACGTTGCCACGAGCGGCAGCAAGATGAAGCGCAGTTCGGCCATCCGCAAGACGAGACACAAGACGTGCACCGTGATCGATAAGACATTGCACAATTTCGGGAGTGGAAGACATCACCGCGAGATGCAATGGCGTGCGACCAGCTACCGAATGTTAGATACGGACAAGCATCAAAATATATACCAAATACTTACTGTAGTCGCGAGTGTTTGGATCAGAGCCCTCTTGCGAGAGCCAGTCCTCCACATGTTCGAAATCACCATCGACAATCGCCTGGCAGAGCCTAGTGGTGTTGCCAACGTATGCCATCTCTGTCCAGTCGTCATCTGTGATTGGATTGAAGGACCCAATGGCCTGTCGTCCTGGATCGTCCTTAATGAACGATATCGGACCCGAAACGTAGATCTTGGCCTCCTCTTCGGCGACATCATGCTCCTCTGGAGTTGAAGGCTTCGGACAGTATCCGCAGCAGTCGTTGATCACGTCCTCTGCATATCCAAAGAAAGCGGGATGTCGGTGTAAATTCACTTCTCGGTCTTCGGGCTTGTTCCATTCGGAATTCAGGAGAAGGTCTTTGGTATAGAGAAGCTTCTCGATCTTCTTGGCGTGATACTTTGGTCCGTAAGGGATAGTGAATGTGTGATAATCGGATACTTCCTCCGCATCCACCCACTCAGCTACTTCATCTTCATACCTCTCCTTGATGTTTCCACTTCTAAGAGCGTTGAAGTACGGTCGATAAACAGCGGGTCGTCCACGCTCCTTACGACGCTCGTCAGTATAGCTCTCGCGGTCCGACTTGTTGGGAAGGCGCTCGAGGACTAAGAGTCTAGCCAACCCGAGCGTACGCGCGAAATTCCTCTCAAAGATGGTTGGGTCGATACGAGATCGCTCCATAAGGGGCCAATGGACTTCGAAGCCTCGATGTGAGTACTTCGACAGACGACTCTCATAGGATGGAGATCGCCGCGACAGGTCGATGGTATTTATCTGCGTCATGTATGCCGCAAGTGCTCGGGGAGATGCAAAAACCTGTTTTCCATCGTATGCAGCACAAGAGCAGTCGACGTCAAAACCGGTCAAGATTTCAGCGACGGATTTGTAGATGCGAAGTACGATCTGGACATGTCGAGTCGGATACTGGCTGGCAATGGTCACGGCATCTATAATTATTAGCATCTGATCTGCAAACAATCTCGACAAGAAACTTACTCTTTGTTCGGACTGTTGTAGTCTCGGTCAAGATACTGTCCTTGATGCGTTTCTCAATCTCAACAATCTTCTTGATAGCATCCTCCTCGCTGAGACCGTAAATGAAAAGATCAACATCAGATGCGGGGGCAATCTTCTCATGGTAGTACTGTCGCAGAGCTCTTTTGGACTTGTTGTGTTGCTCTGGGACGGGCAACATACAAGTGACGACTGAGGATCCAGCAGCAACAACGTTGCTCCAATCGAGGTCCACAAGTGAGGACTCACAGAAGAGCAAAAAATTCTTTTGGAATTCTTTGATGTCCTGAACGATTGCTGGTGACCCATTGGGTCGCCTCTCCTCGTCTGTGAGAGGCATAATATACTGATCCTTCTCTTCAGCGCTTTCGGCTTCGAGGTTGCGTGCCCAGATTCTGACATCTTGCTCTTGGCCATTGAAAACAGGTACGACGTTCAGGTGGGAATCGGCCAGCACGGGGTGGTCTGGTTCTTGCGCGAATATCTCACGCAGTTTGGAGTCGTACTGTTTATATGGCTCAAGAAGCTCCGACATGGGCTTGTCCCGGTTCGACTGGACGTAGGAGATGAAGTTGACATGCTTCGCTGGCACCTCGGGGAGGATGGAAGGATTAGGGCCAGCCATAATGGAGTGTTATCGTTCTTGAAAGACGTAAAACAAGAGAAGCAGATCTGGGTAAAAGGGAAAAAGGGACAAAGGGTATAGAGCTAGGAAATGATGTGGCGGGCTTGGACACGAGCTGCGGTTGGTTAGTTGGAAATGGTGGCGCTCCGTAGAGGTAATTGAGATGGCAAGTTAGAAAAGGAGCAACACGACGGTTTTATATCGGGGATGCAAAGAGGTGAGATGGCATTTTGTGGTGGAGAAGAGATATGTCACAGTGCAAGTGATGCCTTCCGCATGTAGCAAGTCAGCTGTTTTCGTGGTAAGAGCGCGAATGCTGCCTGGCGCAAGCAGGCAACCAGACACGGCCCACGGCACTAGCCCCAATAGATGCCCATGTTGCCTGAATCCGTTTCAATTGAACGAGCAGAGGCGTAATGGACTGGAGTCAAAATAGTGCCTCGATTATTGATGTGCAAGACGGTGTGAAGTAAGCGCAGTTGTAGCCTGGGATCGACGGCGATCTGGTGCGTCCCTGAAGACTGATTGGACAAGAGGCTACAGCATCTCGTCAGATTGGTACTATCATTTTATAACTAACCACAATATACCAGCAACCAAAGAAAAAACCACGAAAAAGTCAAACAAAATAGATGGTCACGTCCGACAAGACTAATAAATGTAGGCCTTGAAACAACAGAAAAAAGAAAATTGGTATTTCATAACTCTCTCTACTATCGCCCAAAACTGTTCCAAACCTGTCCCATCCCTTGCCCCTTCTTGATTCCTCCGACTGAACTACGTCGCAAGATCCCCAACTCATCCGTCCTCCATTACTTTAAACACAGACACGTTTTGTGAAAAACGGGAAATGGACAGACACACAATTCGAATCTCCCAACCATATCCCTCCTTGCTTCCTCAGCGAACCTTGACCACTCGCCGAGGATCCCAAAAAGACAACGCAGACCCAATTTCAATTAACGACATCAAACCACCCTCCAAAGCCCCAACCTCAAGCCAAAGAGTGGGCGCCAAAGCAACCAAAAAAGCAAAAGCAGCCGCAAAGACAGGCTTTCATACGGGCAGAGTATCCGTGTTCCATTGATATCGATATCCATCCATCCCGTCACATCATCAGCTTGGAAAGAACAAGCGAAAATAGCGAAAACGCCAGAGGCCAGGTGTAGAAAAGTACAAAGTAGACAGTCCGCAAAGATTCCGCATTTGCACTGTGACTAGTCCTTCAAGGGTTACAAGAAAAATTCCTCACGATGGAGAAAGAAAGAGAACAAAACGCAAAGAGGTAAGAAGAAGAGAAATTGTTGGGTGAAGTTTACTATTAGCGAGAGTCAGAATTAAGTGTAAGCAGTGGCAGGTAGATTCGGTAGGAGAGCGAAGAAAATAGAGGCTCAACAAAGCAACCAGAAGATGCTTTAATTCCAACCCAGAGATAAATAAAAGGTGATAAGAAGTGGTATAGTACTCGAAAAGGATATTCCGCTTAGGCCAGCATTCAAGCCAGGCCAGTGGCGGAATGAGAATACAGACACTACGAAAAGCAAGAACGTTTCTGGGGTCACTCCATTTGTTCCCCTAAAGTCCTCTTTTTGCGCCGAGAGAATAGAAAAATAAGCCGACTATGGTGAATGAGGCCAACCAGATTGCGAACAGCTGTGCAGGCGTGGAAATTAAAACGGGATGAAAATAAACACAACCATCGTTTGCGCAAACCGGAGAAGGTATTGACGTTTCTTGTCGTTACGTCCAAGATGAAAAGTTCCAAAAAAACGCCTGGTAGTCGTTCAAATTGCTGTCGAGCCGCCGGGACCTTACTAAGCTTTCGAGGCTTGAGGTTGGGGTGCGCTAGGTCCCCTCTTTTCTACCTTGTCATCGTCATCGTCGTCCAGGTTCATTGTTGGCCTCCATTGGGCAAAAGAATCGGTTGTGGGCGTCTTTTCGAAGTCGAAGCGGTCGCTCAGGCGGTACGCCTTGTTTGTAGTCTCCCAATGGCTACGCAGGGCATCAAGTTCTGAGGCCAAGTTGTCGAGAGCTACCGAGTTGCGCGTTGCGACAGAGCTTCGGGCATTGTTGGTATCGTTAGCATCGGGAGTACTAGAGCCATCGCCGTCGGAGTAGAGAGAGTCCGCAGATGCAATGCTGTCATGTGGACGGTGGCCCCGGTGCTCTCCGTTTACAGCGCCAGCACCTACTGGTATTTGAGATTGTCGACGATAATTGTCAACCGATGTTTCGAACTGATCGAGGAACATTTGCACGCGTTGCTCGGCTTCCCGTGCACGCTCCTCAACGGCTGCGTTTTGGCGCTTGAGTAGTTCCATCTCGGCACGGGAGTCCTCCACAACAGATTCGGATTCCTTTGCCTTCTTCATGGCCACCTCCGTTTCCTGGCGGGCTGATGTCAGTTCCGCTTGTAGCGTAGAAAGCTGAGTCTCCAGCTGCGTAACAGTGCTCTTCATATTATCTTGCAGCTTCGATATCTCTGTGCGGAGTGATGCCCGCTCTACCTCCCACTCGTTGGACTGTTCACGAGTTGGGCTACGTGCAGCTACCTTCCTGAGCTGTGTAAGCTCCTCCTCGAGCCTATTGTTCGTACTCTTGTAGCGATCAAGCTCTTGCTTCATCTTGGTGAGCATCTTCTCCGTACCTCGGAGATACTTAACGGCGGCTTGATGGTCGTTTGTTAGCGCCTGAAGCTTCTCTTCCCATTCCTTGCTGACTTCGTGCTCGCGTTGTTCGAAAGTCGTACGCATCTCTTCGTGTACTTTGTTCATGGAATCGATTTGCTGCTCTAGTTCACGGACGCGGTTGAGTTCAGGAGTTCCGAACCGGGAGCTGGGGCTATCCAACACTCGCGAACGGCGAGCATCGACCGCGTTGACGCCACGCTCTTCAAGGAGGTTCTTGAGTGTTTTGAGCTGGACTTCCAGTGCGTTGCTCTCTAGACGCAGACGCTCGTGTTGCTGATGAATTTCTGCCTTCTCAGCTTCAGAAGTCTGCATGTCTCGCATTGCCTGTTGCAATTGTTTGCGAATCGAAAGCCCCTCACGGCTGGACTGCTCCTGGTAAGCCTCGAGGCCAGCAATCCTCTCCTCAGCACGTCGGAGCTTCTCCGAGGCTTGGTCAGCAGCGGTTTGGTTCTTACGAGCCATGGCATTGGCTGTTTCGACCTGCTGCTGCAAGATAGAAACACGCTCATCCATCGCATCGTTTTCATCAATGCCGCGGTCAGCCATTTTCCCGAGACCAGAGAGAACAGCCTGGCGGTGAAGTCGTGCTTCCTCAGCGTACTTTTCGGCCAATTCTTCGGCATCGCGGAGCTTTTGGGATGCGGTTTCCAGCTCTGTTGTACGATCTTCATGTTCTGCACGCAGCTGAGCCAACTTTTGTCGAAGAGTGTCCCTTTGTGTCCTTTCCTCGTCTAGCTGCTTTTCAAGGAGGGAAGACTTCTCGGAAGAAGCTGAGACTGCTTCCCGCAGCGACTGAAGGACAGCAGTGTGATTCTTTGATTCCTCTGCAGCCTTAGTCCATTTGGCATTCAGTTCATTTTTGTCTACCGCCAAAAGTTTCGATGAAGCTTCTGCTGCCGCAGCACTCGCCGAGGCCTCCCTGGCAATTCGTTCAGCCTCGTGCAGTTCCGCACGCACACTCTCAAATTCGCTAGTAGCCTTTTGCCGTGAATACTCCAGCTCTTGTACACGCTTCTGAGCGGCGTCTGCAGTGTCTTCAGCTAGGCGTTTGGCCTTGCGCTCGGCATCGATTTCATGGGTAAGTTTATCAACCTTGGAGGAGAGGTCGCTTTGGGCGGCCAAAGAGGCAGCGAGCCTGCGGTTGATATCGTTGATGCGCTCAATGTCGGGTGTAGCAGTACTTCGGGTGCCATCCGGTTGTGGTGTCCCATTCTGGCTGCCACCTCCGTGAGCAGCCAACTTCGCCTTCGCGTAGATGGCTTCACCAACGGCAGCATCCCTTTGTCTCTCAACTTCAGCAATCCTCCTTGCTGCATCATCGCCTTGAGACTTGATGGAATTTTGCACACGCTCTAGCTCATTCTTCATCTTCAGCAAGGCCTCAAGCAGTGGCCGATCTTCATCTCCGAATGCGTCTGCGGACCGCTCATCAAGAACGGGGCTTGCTGATGACGGAGGTATGTATCCTGCTTTGCGAGCGAGAGCTAGTTCTGAGGCATACCACGCGTTGCGACTTCTTACGGCTTCTAGTTCCCGGACTAGCTCGTCGTTCTGTTGGCTCAGTGCGGGGGAAGCGCCTACTCCACTGTCAATGGGGCGATGGTCTGCTTCGCGGCTGATAGCGCGCTGCTGTGGTGTTTCAATCGATCGTCTTGGGGTAGATTGTTCCACGCTCTCGAGGGAATGCTGTTGGCGGTGCGACCTGGAAGTGTTTCGAGAAACAATGCTTCCAGATCTTGATGTCTCCATTGACTCTTTGGGCTCTCTCTGGCTAGCCGCACTAACGGCATCTGATGCTTTTCTTTGCATGTCGTTTGTCGATGGAGCGTCTCGCGTGCTGGGAGACAAATTTTCACGTTCCATTCCAGCGGCACCCTTCGTATCAATAGCTGGACCATATCCACGATTGTCCTTGGTTGGTGTCTTGCTTCTCGCATTCCCGGGAGGAATTGGGCCATTGCCTCTAGCTTGAGGGGGGTGCTGGGGTGGGGGACCTGAAGGTGGTTGTCCGGCAGCCCGAGGCAGGCGGGATCCGCCACCTGCTCCATTCATCATTGCATCTTGACCACCTCTTGGTGGCTGGCCTGTCATCATACTTTCGCGCGTAGTGCCAGGACCAGGACCGAGGACAGGACCAGGACCGGCGCCTGGACCAGCTTTTCCGGGGGGCCCGTTTGTCTTCTCGCCTCCGCTCATTTTCCTAGGAGTATTGACTCCTGATCCTGGAGGCGGTGCAGACTCATTGGGTGGGTATCTAATTTTCGAGGTATCCAATATGTAGGAGAGGCTCAGCTCGTTCTTGTCGCTCGCTGAAGAGCTCGGCTCACCAGCCAAAACTATTACATGTTTCCCAAAGGCCGTCATACTGTGACCCGAGCGGGGAGAAGGCGAGGCGCCCATGTTTTGAAACATGTACCACCGGCGTGAAGATATTCGGAAGGCTGCCAGATCGCCCAAATCAACACCCTCTTGAGTGCGACCACCAAAAATGTACATAGTATCATTGACAAGAGCAGCTGAATGGCCTTCTCGGGCGACTGGGATGTACCCTATGCAGTCGAGTTCGGTCCAGCTGTTCGTTCGCGGATCATAAGTCCAAACATCATTAAACCAAGTGACGCCGTCCGTGCCACCAAACCTTATCGCATATGTCAGCTAGTGTTTCATCAAAAAAGTGTAAGTTTTAGTGAGCCTACAGGTACAACTTGTCATTCCAAGTGACAACTGAATGGTTCGTTCGCGGAGGCGGCGATCGGGTGGCTGGAGGGGAGGCTTCGTCTTTGGTGTTGGGTAGTAAAACCTCCCATCGACTGGCGGAAGACTGAAGCGAATTTAAATCAAATGCGACGAGGTCATTAAAAAAAAATCCCTCGACTTGACCGCCGAAAATGTAAATTTTAGAGCCCAGAATATTCAGGGTGTGTCCGTAGCGGCCCGTCGGCCTAGGACCCTGTGGCAATGCTCGCGACCAATGCTTCGTTGCTGCAGTTTGTTAGCATGTACATAAAAGGTAGGTGCATTTGCATGGGCAAAAACATACAAGTATTCAGGAGGTATAGTGTGTCGTCCAAATCATCATTCTCATCCAACTTTGTGTCACCACCGAATACGATAAAGGCATTGCCAACCAGTAAGCTAGAATGTCCAACACGCGGGCCAGGGCCATCTCCGGTAGTAGAAATGGGATAGCAGGCCATGCTGCCATTTCCCATCTCGGTCACCCACAAGTCGCCTTTGACTGTGGATCCGTTGACAAGGCCGCCCATGATGTAGACGATGCCATCTTTGGAGGCGGTAGCATTGATCGCAGCGCCATAGCGGGGAAATGGGTTCGCACCGGTCGTGAAGTTCAATCGGCGGTTCGACCACGGGTATGGAGAGTCTGTGGGGTTTTGGGTTCTTCTTGAGTTCTGTAGACATTGCTGTTAGCGCATGTGTTAGAGGAAATCAAAGGCCAGCGCGCAAGGCGCATCGCCGTGCGAACATACTTGGTAATCGGCTTCATTTCTGTCTCTCAAAGCCTTTGGTTCGGGGCTGCCAGCGGTACCTGGGCCTGGCAACGAGTTGAGAGAATTGTTCACGCTGCCACCTGGAGTGGGCGTCTGAGCTGATTGCGAACCAGAGCGACCTTTTTCAGCGTCTCTAGGGACAGGAGCATTTGGGTTTGGTATCTGGGAGCCAGGACCATGCGACGAGCCAATATCTCTGGAGGCAGGCGGAAGCGCATTATTTTGCTGCTGCTTGCTCTTCTTGCCGAAGAGGAACGACATGGCGATGGGTGAGCGCCGCGGCAGTCGACGCTACAATGGCAGTGGATGGCGGTCAAGAACGCATTCGGTCTGCGAGTGGCTCGGGGGGCACGTCAAGCTGGTGTATGGTGTATGGTGATGTTGAATTTGGATGTGAACGTGGAGGGCGGGCTGGCGTTGAGGCTGGGGGGTTGGTGTCGTCGGCGAAGGTGAAAGTAGGCCCGGAGTAGGCGTGGGAGTACCTAGGGGTAGGCTAGCGGGCGTAAGCGACGCGATGGAGGGAGCAACGACTATAACATTAAGCGACACAGGCGTCGAAGGAGGAGAGGACGTCGGAGGGTAAAAAAAAGTGATGCGGTGATGTTCAACTTTTGGTGTTTGAGCCGTGGTGGCCGTGTCGGTGGCAGGAACGAACGGAGCCTGGGCTTGGCGGGAGTGCAGTGATCACTGACACGGGGCGAGGAGAGGACGGGGATGCGAATTGGCCGTGCCTCAAACAAGCCCGATTCCCGAGTGATGCGGAGGCAGTATCTTTGCCAGGAGAGCCCTTTATGGTAATGCGAATAAAAATGCAAATGCAAATGCAGCTGCAAATACTAATGCGAAAATGCAAAAAAATACAAATGCAACACAGGAGCGAAAACTTGCACGCTCGCGTTGGCTGCCTCTGCCCGCCGCCTCTGCCCGTCCTTTGCTTCACCCTGGCGGTTCCCCTGACCAGCCAAATGGGATCTACGGCGACATGCACTCATTGGCTAATTGGCATGCAGGGCGGCAATCGGAGCAATATCATTTCCCAGCGCTCACTCGACCACCACCAACAGCGCGCCTGGAGTCTGAGTGAGAGTGATGGCTATGTATGGCATCTATACACGGGCATACACGCCGGCTAAGCCTGGGGGGCCTTGGGTTGCGGATATTCTCATCACACATCACCCATTGCTCCCCAGGGTTCACCATTTTCAGGGATTTTATGGTGGTGAGCGGCGGAGCCAAAGACAAAAAGAAAAACCAGGAATGACTGGCATTGAACACAAATTCGCGGCGCGCGTCGTGAAGCTCCACCCCTTTTTTTGCCTGCATACGACGTCAACCATGACTAGCACTACACACCAGCTCCACCACCCATTTGCCAGCATCATGTCGCACATTGCACACTCGCAAACCTGCGCGGCTGCTGTTTCTGCCGCCAATCTCGGGAGGGTGCCCATGCTCCGTGTCACCGCCCGTCGCTTTCGGCCTCGCGCTACCCGTGACCTCCAGCGCTGTCATAAGTGGTGGGTAGAGTAATCTATCGCCTAGCGAGCCACCCATGTAACGAGCCGCGGTCCCCGCGCCACCCACCCCCAAAAGTCTCTCTCATCAACCATCTGTAG
>JAQGEP010000399.1:7244-27619 GCA_028476805.1 Acrocalymma vagum
GACCTGTTCTTGGATGATTCGGTGATGAGTCAGCCGCAAACGCCACACCTGACAATAAGTCTCTCTTCACCTCAACTAAATCTTTTGACCGTGTCCTCAAATATATATGAAACCTACAGTCAAGGCAAAGATTAGCGGGTGGAGCGTAGAACCGAAATCCACCACGATACCAGCAGTAATGCCGCAAGGACCGGACTGAAATGGCGGCGTCACCATTAGAAGATATCGAGCTCGCAAGGCTGCGAGATGGGTATCCGGCACTGGCGTCCTGGATCGCCCGCGATCCGGACAGCGAGACCTTTGTCTTCCGGAAATTCAATCGACTTGCGGCACGGAATCTGCTCCATCTACAAAGCCAGTTGATTGCCCTAGAGCGCGAGATCGACGACCAAGATGAGCAGGCAAGGAGTGATATGAAGACCATCGGTTCTTCGATGCAATGGGAAATGTTGGTAGATAAAGGACGGGATCACACAAGTCTAGAGAAGCGGCGGCTGGAGACGTTCTCAGAGTTACAGGAGAAGATAAAGGAGTACCGTAAGCAGCTCGAAGGTAGGGGAGAGCTTCGCTGACTTTCAATTTTGCAGAGGAAGCCATCCTTCTCCAAGCGCAAATGGTCGTCCTACAAGCACCCAGTAACCGAGTTCTCTCTACTTTTCGCGATTACATGGACGGTGCGGCATTGAAGATATCTGGCTTCGACAAGATACCACTTATAAGCGGAAGAGCAGCAGAATTCCTGTCCGAGAAGAACGATCTCGGAGCCCTCAAAAAGGAAATGGAGACTGACTTTTTGTCAAGATTGCTCCAGGACCATTGGGCATTCCAGAAGCGCAAAGCATCGGATCCGTTCGACCGAACAACGATGTACCGGGCGAACCACGTCGTTCGAACAGTTGCAATCATCAGCATGGTGATCGCGGCGGTCCTCCTCATCGGTGCGACGATAACCTTACACATCGTCAAGAATGCGAGAGCTCGCCTGGGCTTGATTGCTGGTTATACCTTTCTCTTCGCGTTGAGCATGATGCTGTTGACGAATGCGAGGAAAGCCGAGATATATGGAGCAACTGCTGCATATGCTGCTGTCTTGGTCGTATTCGTATCGGGTGATTTGGAAGGCTCCAAGAAACAGCAGTGCTTGCTTCAGCTGGCGAATGGGGTTTTGAAAACAATTGAATGCCCGACGTGAGAGGGTCCTATATGAAATCTAACTGAAGGAGAAAAGATTGTATCTGATTTCCGCCCTGGTTTGAGCTGCCTGCTTCAGCAAGCCTTCGGATGGGACTTCAAATCGATAATATCTTCTTGATCCCACTGGTGAAGGCATTGAGCTGCTCCAACAGTCTGTGACTTCCATTCGACAGTGAAGAATTCAGCAGATTTAACATATTCTGAGCATCCGCATACACTCAGTTGGTTTTCGGCCTTATCGAGACTGCTTGAAAGTCAAATAGAGTACCACAAAGCACTAGAACTGTATCGGAAAACATTCTCAGGTCTTCAGAAAGTCTCGTAAACAGACATAGCGAACCCTTAATAGTATATTTTTGTTAGATAGAATCATTTTGAGGAAACCGGAAATGTTACGGCTGTTACCGTGGAATTTTTGATAGAGCATATCTTGCGCGACGTTGTGGAAGACTTGGACGCGACACAAATTAGCGAGATAGGGTTGCAAAACGTAAGATAAAATGGTAAAAAGAAGCTCGTTCGGAAGCGCCGTAAGTAGATGTAATGAGTCCATCATCACTGGCTATTCGAGTCTCAAATTAATAGCTAAGATGTCTGCTTCGATACTGTGAAGAACGAGAATATAGATTGTAAGGACGCTTAGTGTCACGTAATATGCCAATTTGTGCCGGTACGTACTATAGACCTGGTACGACCAGTAAACCGATTAAGCGAAGTTTCCTTGGATGCTTTCCTCCGCGACAACTGCGAACAAAGCGACCTGAAAAATTGGGCAAGCTGAAGAGCCTCCCTTTTGCCAAATTAATGACTATTTGAAGGAGTACGGTTAGCTTACTAATCAATCCAATCAATCTGTGAGACGATATGCTAACAATTAATCAATCCATGACAACGAGATTGATTGGATTGATTGATAGTAACTCTGATCACTGCACGCAACATCTTGCCGAGAATATCGGAAACGAGTTTGGAAGAGAGATTAAGAGGATATTCAGATCTGGTTGTCTGGTCAAAACTAAAGCTAAATTTAAAGCTTTTTCAGACTAGATCGAGTCTCTTTCTGCTCCTGCACGTCACTATCTGGATCAGCTCGATACAAAGCACTACGGAACATCATATACATCACTAGTCGATTTCCCACGATTTAGTCAAACATATTCCAATATTTCCGAGTTGGTAAATAGCGCGTGGATAGTAAGCGAATCTATTAGAAAGCCTATTACTTTCGGACTAAGGTCAAGCTATTGGAGGCACGTAACTTACCAATTCTCCATTCACTTCATCATATATGGACATATATGATATCAAAGTTTTACGAAAGACGCTATAAGCCCCAGAAAATTGAGAAGTATTATAAGTAGTATAAGTACTCTCTAGAACTAGTTTTACTAGATAGTCTCGAACCTCATAGCGTTACGAAGCCACCTCCCGACGTTCCCTTACGGGGTCGCCTGGTTAAGGAAAGGATGAAGCGAAGGACGCGGGAGACAGAGGCCCGGAGAGTAGGAAATCTAGTATTATCCAGCAGCTGGAAGGAGCAACAAGATGAGGCTTGAAAACGATATTAATCAGGCCTGACATATTCGTCTCAACACGACCACTTTCGATTTCCCAACCACTTGCCGTGTGGCAAAGGATTAGGGCTATACAAGCGCGCCCCGAAGAAGCCGAAGCAATATGAATGCCGGGGTGGAATCAAAATTGTACCGCGGTGATTGCGGCGGCGATTGAGGCTAAGGATCCTATTGGATGCTTGTACACCGTGTAAAACGGGAAGATAGCGTAAGGACGGATGTATATAGTTCGGATTTGTAATCCTGTTTGGTAGGGGATTTGCATTGCATTGCATTGGCAGCGTCATTCCTTCATGTAATAGTTAGCAGTAGATATCGTCTACTACGAATGAGATGTACATTTGGTGTAATCAGCCACTAGTGCTCGACTTCTCACTTGCTGATAAAAAGCCTCTGACTCTTAATTCGAGGATTCGCTCATCGTGCCCTGCATCCCCGGACGGTGTTCTCCAGCAATTCATGGGTAATAGAGATGTGTATTGCGCTAGTATGCTTTCACAGAGCGATTTTTCCTGTATTGATGGTCGTCTGTACTCGGCTGCGAAAGGATTGCGCTTTTTTGATGCAAGATTGGAATGTCCCAAGGATGTCTGGCCATCTTTACGGGGATTGGTCTTGGCGATATGAGGAGCGTCCGGACAGCGGTTTAAATGCCGGTTGCAGAGCGTAATGGTATCAAATGTCGCGCCGCAATTGTAGGCGCAAGGAAAAGGACGCTGGTTTGCTTTGAGGAAGTCAATTAAATGTTGAGAGAGATGATCAGCTAGCGATTTCCCGCTGTCCAACGAAACAAGGCAACTGAGGCAGGAAAAATTCTCGATGGCAGGCACTGGGCCAAATAAATTCGTTTGGCCAGTCGATCCGACTCCTGTTGAAATAGACGACAAACTGGGGCTAGATTCTGTTGCATCCCAGCTCATGGATAAGCCTTCGGAAACAGATGAAGCCGGTGAATGACTGATAGATTCCGCTTGTGTCATTGAGGCTACACTGCTGGATGGTCATTGGTTAAGGCGCATGATGTAAACGGTTTCTTAGACTTACTCCTCCCATGCATCGACAGATGAAGTGCTTGCCACATCCAGAAGACCCGATGAGTCCTCACCATAAGGGAAGGCTGAGAAGGCTGAGAAGGGGGTGGGAATGTGCCATTGTTCCAGATATTCATTGCTCGAGTTTGGGCTTAGTATGTCTAAACCTGCTATTGTAGTCTCATAGTCAGGAAGGAACGCTGGGAAGTGCCCGCTAATTGAGCTGACGCCCCTGTCCGATGCATTGCTACCGTTGTCACTTTCGCTAGATTCTGAGATGCGCTGACTGAAATCTTCCGTGACTACCTCAAGAAGCCCATATACAGAGTTAGGAGACTCCGACGAAGCGCTTTTGCCGGGATGCTGGGTCTTGAGATGTTGTTTCAGCCCTGCGCGGCGCGTAAACTGCTTGGGACAATGCCTGCAGCAGACAAGGATGTTGTTATGTCTGCTGTTCTGATGCCTCTTCAGGTCAGCATATCGGGTGAAAGCGTCGAGGCATTTTTCGCATTGGAATGGCTTTTCGTTTCTATGATCAGGGCCACGTATGTGGGCTTGTAAGTTAAACTTGCGCGTGAAGCACCGCCCGCATTCGTTGCAAACGAATGGTTTTGTAGTGACTGGTGGAGAGGCGCGTCAGAAAAGGCATTGTACAGGATAAAGAGTGGAAAGGCACCTTTGCGGTGTGATCGGGCATCTCCGTGCTCGGGGAGACTGGAAATAGTCTCCATACTTTTGTGCCGCCAATGGGAATAGGCTAGGAGGTGGCCCGCTTTGGTCTAAGCGTTCAGCGTACCCAATGGGTGTGAATTCTCGGCCGTGCCGATATCAAGATCAAGTAAGTAAGCCAAATGACCGCGCGTGATGCGGACCCAGACATAGAAGAGAATTCAGGAGCAAAGAAGACATCGGAAACGCCGTCAGGCACCTGTCATGCAAGGCACTTATACTCTCTAGAACAACACGTACGCTCAATGTGAAGATACGAGTACCGCTTGCATTGCCAGGCCGAAATTCTTCATTGCCAGGCTGGAGGTAACATTGCCAGGTCGAAGTTTGCATTACCAGGCCGAGGTTTTGCATTGCCAGGCTCACTGCATTGCCAGGCTCCCTCCCTGCATTGCCAACCCGTCAGGCTGATGAAGCATGGACAAGCGACATCGAATCGAATCGTTCTGTTATCGATAGATTAGCGCGTGGTGGCCCGAGCGTCCGCGTCAACCTTGACCAACCAGCCTCCATTTTTCACAACCATCTCTTTTCCTCCTTCCCTCTTTTCCCCCATACTTGGCTACACTGCCAACCTGATGCTTTTTATCATTGAAGCAGTCATTCTGCGTGAGAAGTTCCTCATACATCCCTGAACACATGCTCTCTGCACTGCACTCGCAAGGAGACGCCACGCACTCTTGGTACCCAAAAGCTTACCGCCATTGCTGGTCCAGAGTGCTGGCACGATTCCGGTGCCTACAGCTGCCAGGGCCTTTGTCAGATCGGCGGTTGTATTCCTGACTTGATGGTCGCGTCAACAGTTGGTTGTTGGGATTATTTATCTTGCGTCCCCCTTTGGCTCACCGGAATTTCGAGTCAGTCTTGCAACAATGGTTCCTTAGCACACATCCCTTCTTTAGCTGTTCTGTTTCAATCTCAAGCTGACAAGGTATTATTCATACTCTCGGGC
The DNA here is from genome assembly GCA_028476805.1 of Acrocalymma vagum. NCBI lineage: Eukaryota > Fungi > Ascomycota > Dothideomycetes > Pleosporales > Acrocalymmaceae > Acrocalymma > Acrocalymma vagum. Next base: position 12,725 of record JAQGEP010000399.1, read on the forward strand.
CTTGTCTAAACGATGAATGGTTGGTCTCAACGTTGGGGTCAATATAAAAGTTACACTTCGAGGATTCGTTTTCCGCTTTTATCAACATTCATCAGATGACGCAACACCTGTGCCCCGAGGCGACGGCTGGCAGTGTACATAGTCGAACACCTGGCAATGCTTACACTCCCGATAGTTTTTGGAGCGATAATTGCCAAAGGTGCTGAGGTTATTGTTTACAGCGGTGCCTGAACAAGCCAATTACTGTTCGGAATTTGCTCTTATTTACTAGGCCGAACAACAGAGGACCAGATATTCTTATGTCCAGTTTCAAGGCACTTGCTTATTGCTGGTCTGGCGGTGCTGGGAGAATTTCGAGCATACATGGCCAGCTCCGAAGGCCCTCAAAAGACTGCCATTGTGCCGTGGTTCGACGGCAAACCCGCTTGTACACCTAAATCTCTACAAGCAAGCTAAAAGTTACGTTGTTCGATAATCTTCGTTTCATGACATACTTCTGCCAAACCATCGCGCTATTCGCCCACTTCACTATGCCCTACAATGTTGGACCATCTTTATGCACCTTTATCTACCTCGACCAACTGTTGAAGCTTCATGCAATGCCTGTTCAGGACATTGCCCCTGCCGTTTTCAACCATTATCCCACAATCAATGAAACAATCTCTCAGCATTCAATTAATAACACGCCGCTGATTCTCAAACCTCTGTTGTTCGAGTACGATACGTATCCTTGGCAAGATGTAATCTTCAACACTTTCAATCTGGCCCTTACGTTCTGTGCGCTCATCGTGGGGATTATGATGTACGTCCTTTCGAAAAGGCCAAGCATTGGGGACCAATCACTGGCGGCATTTTCGCCAACTGCTTTGGCCCGAGACTCATCGCCTGTTTCATATGATTCCTCATTGCAGACATGTCAGTCTTCTAATAAACTTCATCTCCATGTGAATGTCACTGATGCAATGTAGCGCACTCAACTTCAGATCCTAATACTACTCGTACCTTTACAACTAGTGGTCGTCCTGTTGAAGGGGTACGGCGCACGCCTGCCGTATGTACCCGTACTCATTGTTTTGCAATTGATATTCCACTTGGCGATGTCGAGGTAATTAGCCACGTTCGGCATCATACAACCATACCTCCACTTTCTCCAGCAGCTACCCAGCATTTGCATGACACTCTACGCCAACTAGGGGAAGCTAGCGGAGGCTGAAGAGATGTACCAGCGCGCTCTGCACGGTTACCAGAAAGCCCTTAGATTAGATGATATTGACGCCCATGTTCCCGCACTCAATAACGTATATAGTTATGGTCTTCTCCTCGAGAATCAAGGCCGCATAACTGGTGCGAAAATGATGTACTCAAGAGCACTTATAGGGTATAAGGCTGTTTTTGGAGCTAAGTATCGTTGGTACCTAGCTGCTAAGGAGCGCATTCAACATCTCGAGGACTCTCTAGATTCTGTTTTGCCGACGGCTGTTTCGCTGCTTGATAAGCAACGACGCTTTACCCCCAACCGGGCGGGCCAAAACTTCAAAACGACTTCGACTTCTTGGAGAGCTCAAATGCTATAAGCGATATTACGCTTAGCGCGCGCTAAGGTAGCTACTAGGTAAATGTGAGGGATGACTAGCAGGCAGGTAAAGCACGTGAGATGTAATGGGCTTGTATTGATATATATGTAGACAAATCCTTGAGGGAAGCCCAATGGTTTGGGGTTTGGAGTATATCCGTAGGTCACGGGACCTGACTAGTCCCCGTTAAGGGCCGAGCACTTCCCGTAGGGGTCCCGGACTATAATAGGTGTTACAGATTATTAGCTGTAATAACTAGGAATTTGATTAAAACTAAAGTAAGATTAACGCCCTACCTAAAGCAACCTAAGTCCGTGCGACCCCAGCGCAACCCCTGTATTACATGAAAGTTTTGGGTAGGAGTAGGGTTGGGGTAGGGTTGTATTATGTAAGACCCCAACGCCAACCCAACCCCCACCCATTCACCAGCCTAGCCTTGTCAACCTGTCGCTCCTTAAGAGCAAGCCCGCCCTCCGATTCTGGTGAGTTCCTAACAAAGAATTTCCCTGCTATATAATGTTTGGCCGGGCTGAAACTTCGTAAAGCTTTCTTAGGGATTCTAGTTATCCTCTTAATTTTTGGGGCTAGGTTTCTTCTAGAACCGATTGGGTGCAATTTACGGCTGAAAAAAAAGCAACTTGGAGGGTGCTAGGAGTCCTTGAAGCGTCCAGCCTCGTGTGAGCCAAGAACTCTGTTCGAGATCTACCCGTGAAACGGTAAAGGTAAACGTAACATATTGCCACTCTGCTGTAGAAAGTATGTTAATGGCTTCACTGAGCTCAGCACCGATCGTTTTATCGATACAGCAAGTATCAACCCAGATATATGCCAGACGCCTCTTACGTGCCTCTATACAGAAACTGTTAATCTTCTTCTAGTCGGTCCGATTGGAAAACAGATGTGGCTCATCCAGACCACCGAATGACAACTCTTCGTTTTCCTTCCAGCGATGGGCGTAGCACGGTACATTGCTGTAAAACTCTTCGAGCTTGAAAGTGCTTGTATTCAGCAGCCACATTCGTCGAGACTGAGTCGGTGGGTTGCACAATGCACAGGAACAGTTGCGTGAGACGTGGGAAAGTTTCGCGGGGACAAGAGAATGCGGCGAAGCAAAGATGCCCTGCATCTTCCCGCTGGCTTGTATCGGTGGGGCAGCTGAGCCTTCCGGTGAAGCGTGAAGCGGAACCACCCGTGCAGTTTACCCGCGATTCCTGTAGCATTTGAGAGGAGAAAGAAAACAACTCGCAAAACCATCGCGACATAGTACCTTGATCGTCTTCAAAGTAGCATCCTGTGCATGATATGAAAATTATCGTTGGGAGCAGCTCCCAAATTCAAGAAAATTTGGACTGTCCTAAGGCCTATACTGGCAGAAGCCGATCCAGCGTACGAAAACTTCACCTAACCCAAATCTATAAGAAGGTCGCACGGGATGTAGAGGATAATACAACGATTGAGCTCCTCACTCGCCCCTTCTTCGCCATCGGGTGCCCCGAAGCGATGAGCCTGTTGCTACGAACATCAGTGGTCGGCATTGAGGCAGGTGGCTTCCTCCATAGAAACGCCACGTCTCCGTGGAGTTCCGTACGGAGTTTTACCATGGCGCAGTCAATAACATAAGGTATAATAAAGTTTGACGAGATCGTTTTGCTGCACTTCGCCACTGCAGTTTGCAAAGCGCCCGCTAATTAAAAACTGGCACGCAAGCACCTGAGCTGACTCCAATGACTCAATCAGCCTACAATTCGCTCACTCCGGCTTGAGCGAGGACGAAGCTGGCGGCTGGAGCATACGCCACAATCGTACCTGCCAGTCAGGACTGATAGTCCGCGAGCAGCACGAATTATTGAGTCATGTCGAGTCAATGGTGCAAAGACATGGCCAGAGTCTGTGCAGGCAGAGCCTCTCATGTCGGAGCCAATATAAAATCACACTATTACATATGTATATCCTCTCGTAGCGCGAAGGTTAATAAGGGACTATGGATGCACTCAATCATTTCTATCTTTTTGCATGCATACTCCAGGTTTGCGACGTTTGCGTACGTTTTCTTCAGTTCCTCATCACAAGCAAAGATTCATTCAAACACCAAGACCTAGAAGAAGATCGCCTTATCTCACATCCGGTATGGCAAATGCTAGATATATAAAGAGTCGGCCGCTGATAAATGCAAAGGGGCAAATTGCACAGGTCAACCAAACACAGTTCAACCTTTTCGTAATACCTCTCAATCCTATCCCCAAGTGTGCCTACTTCATTGATGCATCGAATAGAAGGATCGAGGTTCACTTGTCATTATGCGAGACAACAGAGGTACATCTACTTTAATTATTAATATTTAAGATAATTAATTCACCTATAGCTAACTGTGTGCAGGGCTTTCTGAGGTTCTTGTTCTGGTCCTTCAAAAATACTCAAAATATGCATCTACGTAACCGTCTAAAGTGCGGCGAGTTCTGGCTCATTCGTGCAGATAAGCACTGCACATCTAAAACTGTTGTACTTACGCACCGTCGGATAGTGGACTGTGGATATCCAGCTATCCTAGCTGACAATTACGAGGACAACGTTATGGCAGGAGCAGTCTTTTTTATAAGGTCACCTAGGGAGCTGAGCGAAGCACGTCACATAACACACAGTACCTGGAATTTAATACCCCATATGAGACGTCACGAGTTGTTGGTTGAATACGGCCTTTGCGTAATATGCAATCAACAGGTTGGTGTTAGAGAGGCAGGGTATTTATTAAACAATTCAGAGTTTGAGCCATAACCCGTATATATCTATTATATACCCATGCCTGCGCACCACCCTGCGCTAATAAAGACTCTTACCTTCGCTTAGACCTCACGCTCTACATCGTACGGCGCCTAACTTCCTCTCTTTTGGATGCTATTGCCGTATTTTCTATATTGCTGTACTCTCTCCACCACCCTAGGCCTTTCCCGGAACTTTTGATGCCCACATATTGTTTACATAAGATGTCCTGCCATCCTTCTGAAACTCCACGATATAATTCCTTAAATACCTTCTTATGCTCGCCTTCTCGTTCGTATATTATTGTCAAAAAGCGAATGCAACATAAAGCACGTTGATTATAGATTTCCCGCTTCTATACCCCTTCTAGCGCCGGGAGCTATAGCTGTTTGGGTTCGCCCATGTTCCCTTGGCGAGATTGCGCGACACCTTCGTCTAACTTCTTGCTTAACCAAACCTCATTATCATCTTGGCCTAGCTCGCCCCCTCTCGCTGAGTGCTTTGGTTCCGGGATTCGACAGTCGTGATGTCGTTTACACGACACGCATTTTGATCCTATGACTCACTACGTAGCCACTATGAATCGACCCAACTCCAACCCTTTTTTCCATTCCTATATAGTTGTTTGGTTTGCCTTAGCATCATTTCTGATTTGGAGACGTTTTAAATATTCCCAGTATCTCATCCAGGATTTGTGGGGCTCTACCAGGAGTCGGCGTACAACGGACATCAACTGGATATGAAGACAGGGTTATGAGCGTATCACAGCCTCTATGGACTAGCTATTCGATCAGCGGATCTCACATTGAAACTGCTCATTGCGGCAATGTACTGAATTGTTGATATTTACAAGTGATTACTGTTCATGCTTTCAATCCCCCTAATGGTGTAATGATATCAGTGAAAACTGCTCTTGCCAGCAAATCCTCATCAGCATCTACGAATCCATTGGCGTACTCTCCGGTCAAACATGTGTGGACAACATTTTGGTATACCTCTCCCATCAGGTGGCCTAGCAGATGGACATTTTTGATGAGTTCATCTCTTGTCTGAGTTGCAGTTACCTTGGAAAGGTCTGCCTTCAGTGATTTTGTGAGCTTCTCGTTAATTGGAGACCAGAGTGCAATCTCAAAAAGGACGACTCCAAGGCTGTAAATGTCGAACTTCTTCCTGAAGCCAGCCGAAGCCTGTGGGTGCACATAGAGGTCTCGGTTTGGATCACCAGTCCTGTACGAATCCAGCGATTCGTGGCTAGCTAAACGCGAGTACCCGAATCCGGCGAGATATGGATTAACGACAGAAACATGAGATGTCTGCCGACTAGTGCGGAACAGGAGAATATTGTAACTTGAGAAGCTTCGGTGCAGCCATTTCGATGCATGAAGTAGCATCAAAGACGATGCCAGAGCGAAAGCAAGCTGGTAACGATCGCCCAGGGTTGGCAGGGGCGGGCCACCGGGTTTCGACATCCTAGTTTCTCGAATAAACTCCACCAAATTCTGCATTGTCCTTGGGTCAGACTCGGCTCTGGGGGAAGAATACACCAGACCGATCCGCTGTTTACCCCGGGCGGTCAACTCAAACTCGGTGTCACGGAAAAGCCCTAGAAATGGCGGAATGCGGAAGATCGGGTCTTTGGTCGAAAGTAACAGCTCGCCTAGGTGTTCGACCCTTTCCATAAGCCCTGTTCTCACAGCTTGTGATTCTTGCGCAGCAATGTACTTCCATTCGATCCAAACTCGACATGAGGCCCCCGAGGGTGACTGGTACAATCCCTGAGATCTTTCAATGCTATCACCATAGCTGATTTGATCTCGCTCAATCCTTTTGACTACATCTCCCTCACTTCGTCTGTTCTTTTCCATCTGTCTGAGCCTGGCCGATAGAGAGATAAGACTAGGAAATGGACTTTCTGAGCTCCCAAGACTCTCAAGCCAATTACTTTCATTGACTCCTGCCAGTACATACGATGATAGCGCATTTTTCATATATGCCGAAGTTCTAAAATCAAGGACATCGTAGAGGTCATCATTTAGCTTGCCAAGTCGTGCAACAACGGATTCGAAATTTTCCTTGTCCCGAATGACAAAGCTCCAATGATGCTTTTCTTTCTTTAATTTTACAGATGTCGTCTGGAAAGCTGCCGTTATATCACTAGCCGTGCTCCTTTCTTTGCTCTCCGAATCAACAATTAGATTTTCCAGCTGGCCTTCGTAGCGCCTCAAAAACCTGTTTGCCACTTGGTGCTGTGCCTTGATCTCCTGTAGCAGCGCAAGGATAATTCTTCGCACCTGAGCAGGTTGTGTGTCGAGCGTGCAGTGAGCTTGATCGTGGACACTGAAGTGATCGCCCCATAAAGCCAATTTGTGTTTTTCAACGATATACCGGAGACAGAGATATCTTTGTCCGCTGTCTGAATCGAGGAGGCGGTCGATGAGCAGATAACCATCTATTGCACCACGAAAGGCCGTAAGTAAGCTAAGCACACCTATCGTCGCACCTACTGGTTCCATCACTAAAAACAGGAAGTCAATTGATGCGAGACGTTGTTTTGAAGGTACTGCTTGTAGATGTTCGTCGGGTACACTCATCTATTTCAACGATCTCATAAACCCATAGCTGAGAATATCCCGTAACCCCGCAGCTGAAACGATCCAGTAAACCCCACAGGTGAAAAGATCCAGTAACCCCGCACCTGAAAAGGTTCTTGTGTGGTGAATGAGGTCATAGCATTCTGCCCTCATTGGCTTGCACAGCTTCAGCTTCTTGCATCATTCCTTGGTCTCAACGAGACAGTGGGACTAGAGCCAATCTTCTTCTCTTGTCCATCTCCTCAAGCATATCACATGAAAGCCCCTTCAGTCAAGGTTTTAGCTGCACTCCTGCAAATTGATGCATGTGCCTCTGCTCCAAGTGCCTGCTTCGCCCAAGTTAAAGCCTTAAAATATTCATGTATGGCTGAGCTATTGAAAAGCTCACTTATAGAAGCACTTGATTTTTATCTCACATACTGGCAGCAGTCATGGACATTATATCCACCAACTTTGGCAATTTCCAACTCCCTGAACAGGCAGCACTTCCCAATTCAAACCCGGGAAAACAAGAGTCTGACGATGAGGATTCTGGAATTGAACACATACCTAGCTTTCTCATGATGCTCAATCTGATAGCAGAATCCGATTTAGTGGCAATTGAACTTGAACAGGATGAGTATTACCATGTTAGCGACCCCAATGACAGCAATTCGCTGTCTGCAATTAGTCGTCCATTAGGCTCTGGTTTGTCTTGTACCGTCTTCCAATCGACTTCCGACGTAAGGACCTCCGCCGTGCTTGAGCCAGGGACTCTTGTTGCACTAAAGTCGTACTCCTTCAACCCCACGGACTCGTCCGAAAAACAAGCTGGAGGACACATCTATGATATGCTTCGAAGAGAGTTAGTCATTTTTTGTCACCCAAGGCTCAGCCGCCACAAAAATATCTGCAAGCTGCATTACGTAGCCTGGGAGGAAATGAGTCCGTTTCCTCTCCTAGCTTTGGAATCGGCGTCCTATGGTACTTTGGAAGATGCTTTGAAGTCTTCTGTCTTCGCACTTTCGGGAAAGCAGTTGAATAACTTGGTTGTGGACATCAGCCTGGGGCTTTCTGCCTTGCATCATTGCGGAATTGCTCACGGAGATCTAAAACCAGCGAATATCATTTTGCAATGCGACTCAGATGTGCGACTAGTCGCAAAGCTTACTGATTTCGCAGGATCTAGCTACGTCAGCAGAAAGAACATGGTAGCCAGGCCCAGTATAGGCACTCCAATCTGGCAGCCCCCTGAGGTCATCCTTAAGGAGCACGTTCGCCATGTGGACTGGATCCTTGCTGATGTATGGTCTTTCGGCTTGGTCATCGCAGCCCTATGGGCCGCTGATGTACCCCAGCCAACTACTGGATGTTTCTTGGAGCGGTTCGTTCCACACCTTTACTTTCTGTCCAGTGAGGATCAAGCATCGGCAACAAGCGACTATCTACTACTCTTCAAGACTAATCACGACGATCATGTCAATAGTGTCCTTCATCTGGCATTACGGGCCATCAACGATGAGACTTTCGAGAAGTTGGGAGGCGGAGATGCACCGCAACTTCTTCTGGAGTCTTGTCTCTCTACGCTTCCCTTTCGCAGAGAGACCATGCAGGAAATAATTGCCGGGCCTATTGCAACGCTCGCAGAGAGTATCGGCAGAGAAATAGGGTATGTGGGCCCATTAAAACCTTGACGCGCAGAAATCTGATTCGAGATAGGAGTGAAACCAGTTGCCCAGACAGTTCAGAGATATCATCCAGCACAACCAGAGTGGAAGGCATGCCGCCCATCGAAAGGCTCACGCTCGAGGGGCGTTCTTCAGACAGCAGCGTAGCCCCACATCTGCGGCGAATTTACGACCCCATTAAGGAGAAGATAGGAGAATGGCATTTTGGCTTCCAGCATATGATTTCGGAGGTTGAGGAGTTTTACAAGCTGCTGCAATCTGGTCTCCCGGAACTTCCCATTGACTTGATTGATGATTCAAGTCCCGGAGCACTTTTGACAGGCCTGAGTGACCGTATCTCTCAGACATTGGCGGCGGTGCCGTCAGACTTACGACAGGCCTTAATGTTTATTTCACGTATTGCATTTGTAATAGCCAACAGCTATTATGTCGGATATGGGCTCAAAGTTGATCAAAGCCTTAGTTTTGCGTGGCTATTGAAATCTGCTCGAGGAGGTTGGCCTCCTGCTATGGAGATGCTGGGCATGATCGGAGGCTCATACGCGTCAGCCAACATTCCAACAGGATTTTTCCTGACACTGGGGTCTCTCGGCGCGAGCAAGGAATGTCAGATGCTATTGAAAGTTAAATTCCCTCGCATCTTCTACGCGGTCTGCTGTATTGCCGAACACTTAAAGGATACAAATACCGGGGACAGCAACCAGGACGGAATTTTCTTTTCAGGTATGCTTGCTTCAATCTCGGCTCAATACAACACTACACCAGCAAGTGAGGACGATGGCAGCAACGCTTCAATGAGCCAGACAACTTTTGATGACCTTTTTCTTCATGCTACAGTAATACCTGGATTTGAACCCGAAAGTGCGGTGTCGGGATATCGGAAACTTTTAGAGTTGTCACGCAAGATCAACGACGCCGACTCCCAGAGAAGTAAGATCGTATTGGACACTTCATGGACAACGGAAGATGGCCGCGGCTGGCTTCACCTTCTTGTTGGTCTTGAAGATGACGTGGCATCCCAGATTGTCCCAGTGTTGGTTGAAAATGGCGCTTTACCGTCGCAGCTTTCCAGCGCGCAAGCTTTACCATCTCGAACGCCCATTATCAATCTGACTGCTGAAAACACGAGTTGGACGGCTCTTGAACTCTTTGCAATCACAAACATGGTCAATTCCTATCTGGCATTATTGAAGATGCACCTGCTCAAAACTGCGCCTATTCGACATTTATGCTGGATGATGAAGGTCTTAGCTAGTCGTAACCAGACAAAAATTTTGCAAGCGATGCTCGATATTGCAGCTTCAACCCCCCTCCCAGGAAAGATTCCTGGATCTTTTATGAGCTTCGACAATGACCATCTTACCTCGTTTCTTCACGAGACCGTCTTTGAGGGCCACTCTGAGCCGGGTCTCTGGGTCCGACAATACTTTCACGGCCCGCGATACATTTTGGAAAAAAGAATGACAATCCAGATACTTCTTGAGAGGGGAGCAAATCCATTTCGGAAGACTGAGGGCGAGGAATTGTCGGCGATGGCAAAATGTATTCATGGTGGGGATGCGCTTGCCTTGAGAACAATTCTTGATCACCTGAATTCTCGAGGTCAAGACCCAACAGGCTTTCTTGCAGACCCAAACAATTTTGCGGGATACAATGCCTTGCAACGAAGCATTCTGTCAGGATCCTATGCTTGTTTCAAAATCCTCTTAGACGAGCATCCGGAACTGGTGAATGAAAGGAGCTCCGAGGACGTGACAAGCTTACACTGCGCCGCACAAATGGAGGACACATCCTTCTGTCAAGCATTGTTGGGTTTCATTGATGACCCAGCCGCAGAGACCAAACTGGGATTCTCTGCCCTTTATTATGCACTTTTCCATGGCCACCTTCACATTGCTGATCTCATTGTTGCGAAATGCAGCGGTCCCCAGAAGCAAAGGCTCTTTGGTCCAACTGGACCAGGACAGCATACCATGTTTGTTAGATTAGTGAAGGAAAGGTCAAAAAATGCCACAATCACAATCGATATCTTCCGATGGCTTTTGCGACACCAGAAGCTACCATATTACTGGGATCCTGAAGAAAGAATGCCAGTCTGGATGTATTTGCTTGTTGATCCACCAAAGCCACACAGATGTGATGCTCTACGCGATCTTGAGCTTCTGAGTTTTATTTTCGGCCTGTTCCCAGAAAGACTCAACGAACCCGAGCATGTGAGAGGGCATACGCCACTTCAGCTTGCTTGCTGGAATGCCAATGTTGGTGCCGTGGAACTATTGCTTGCTCAAAAGGTGGACATAAATAAAACAGTCAACTTGGAAATATGTGGCCCTTCGAAGCCTTTCGCGGGTTGGACGGCGCTGGATTTCGTACTCCTGCGACAGCGCCCCAACCAAGTTCACCCGGATATTCTCAACGGTGGAACTAGGCGCCTTGTGCGGTGGCGAGAAGACCTCAAGGAAATTTTCAAAAAGCTAATTGACGCTGGCGCAAACACAGGGCAAGAAGATTATTTTATACGTAACCGTGTTGAGGTAGCAAAAAGCCCTACTTTGAGGGACGTTATATCTGTGACAAATGCCGGTAAGCCGAAACTCAATCAAGGCAAATTCTCCCAACGATGATGCTAATTTATCAATAATTTTAGGTGACTTCCTCCAACCTCCGGAGGAAATCAATGCTGGTTGGCCTGCCAAACTACCTCTCGACCCTACAGACCCTTCCGCAAAGGCGCGGGCAGACCTTGTGTCACAATGGGTGCTTGCATTGAGATTGAATCCAGACGTCCCAGATTTCCCACGTACGGGACTGTACAATGCGGAACGTCGCGCGGAACTTTTTGAAACGATTCGAACTAACCAAATAAGGTTACAGAAACGGAAAGAACTGCGTGCAGATATCGAAGCCGTGGCCGCCGCCTTGTCGTTTCACGAACCCAATACACTTGAACCAGAACTAAGGACTAAGTTTGAAGAGTTTATAGAACGAACCAAGCTGATCTAATATTTACATATGAAAGCCTCACTGCAAGGAGGCGACGACGAGAAGGATGGTTTGACGCTTTTAGTCAGGGCAATTGAGAGCGGGTTCGAGATAGCTGCCAGAATGCCACTTACGAAGGGTGCAGAGGTGGATTATCATTATAGTATTGTAAGCGAACCCGATCTGGACCGAGTGTATGACCTTTTTAAAAATCAATGGTTGGCGCTGTGATCGTTGATGTAGAGAGTAAGTGAACCTGATCTAATCCGGGCTTGAGCGGATTGCTTTAACTGGATTGATGGTTTTCAACTGCTCGCCACAGGCAAATGTCATGGTATGACATATGCTTATGCTTGGGCCAATGCACGTGACCGTGGATATATCCTCAAAGTAGCTAGCTTCTTAGAAGAATCAACCATCTTTCTGACTATGTACTCACATCTCATGTCCCACACATGCTCGATCGCGAGCATATAACAGGCAAGATCTATGTCAACTTGAAGGATAAGTGCCGTTCAACGCCGCTGTGGAGGGCCGTCGATGGCGGACACGAGGCTGAAGTCTGAGCAAATTCACGCAAGATCATTCATTCATTCATTCTAACCCGAGGAGTGCTCATTTCTCGAGGAGCAATATTGCGCGTGACTTTGCAGGTCTCATGATGTCGCGTGCATCTCGGGCAAACTCCGGGCGGACTGCAGCTTTGTGTCAATGTCAAAAGAAACATAACGGCCAATGTGCTACAGCATATGGAAGAGCATCAGTGCGTGAAGCTTTTTACGCACAATTTCGGTTGGCTTACAAGTGCAACACAATTTCTGCGGCGGGATCGATGCGCCTCTTTAGCTTTTGCCCCTTGGTGGAGATTGCGGAACTTCCTCCCGCACTCCGCCTGGTCTACTACCCCAGTCACACGCCGCTAAAATGTATTTCACAAGGCCGCACCTCGGTATCGCGAGTTTTTCTGGCTCCGATTCAGCATATTCTTGCGCTACTAAAGTGAGGTTCCCCCCGAGAGCGTACACCGAACAAAAGCAGCCGCTTTGGCCTAGAAGCTACTCATATTCGTCCACCTTACCATCGCCATCGAGATGGAAGAAGCCACGCGTACATATTCTCTACATCGACCCAAGAACCATCGCCTGCCGATTCCTCGATGGAGACTCTGCCTGCCGGAAGGCGTGGACTACGTCTGCACCGCATACATTGGTGTTCAGCAACATTCAAACGATGCAGTGTCTACGCAAGCTGCAGCGCAAGCAATCGAACTCATAGAAGCATGGCTTACCAAAGAGACAAAGGAGAGCTTGCTCACCTTCGAGTCCTTCACTGTGCTGGACGGTGATATAAAGGGCACCGCCGTATGGGTCTGCTATTGGGCCCGCAAGGAAGATCACGAACTAAGCCTTAGCCGTCTCTCGCTTTCAACTATATATTCCACATTAACCCCACACCATCGAGAGACTGTGGGCTTGTGGTGTGAGCGTTTCTTGGCCTCTGTCTCGCGTCTGGAAACAAATTATAGCGGCCTCGATTATCTTCCCGGTTTAGCTAGACTCCCAGGCACAACCACGTCGGAGCACGAGTTGAGTGCATATTGGGGTGCGGCACGCGATCGCATCCCTGACTCTGCACACAATCTCTTCGAACGAGAAGCGGACGCCGTAACCGCAACCCCACAACCCGTTCCAAAAGGCGTGGGTCAACATTTGATCGGATACAACTACCAAAACGTCGTCCACATTCGCTCAGGACAGTTTTGGGAGAATTGTAGCCCCGTAGAGAGTCAAGCTTACGAAGAAAAACTCGAGCCGGTCCTCCAAACGGGATTGGACTATCTCTGGCAGAATCCTATAGAGAGCGGAGCTATTGGCGTTAGGTATCTTCGCAATAGGAGAAGCAACGGCAATAGCAACGGAGGTGTCCTTAGGGAGACTTGTGTTGCGGGCTTCTTCCGGTCTCTTGGCGATCTCGAGCAGTGGGCGAAGAAGCACTCGTCACACCTCAACATTTACCGTGGAGCCATGAAGCATGCCAAAGAGTTTGGCGACAAGAGAAAGCTGCGCACATGGCACGAGGTCTCTGTACTGAATTGTGACGAAGCCACCTTTGAGTACATCAATTGTCAGCCATCGACTGGCGTTATAAGGTTCATTTCGCTCAAAGAAGTTGCGCAGAGTTAACACCAGCAGAAAACTTTCGTCATCGCACGATTGGTAGCATGAGCGCGAACCGGTTATAAAAGATGGTAAAGAAAAATTAAATCATGCAAATATCTCCATTAACTTTTTTTAAAAAAAAAAAGTAGAATTGCGGAAGTAAAATCTACTTCTTGCGCCGTACGGACTAGCGTCTTTACTAAGAATGCTATAGGTAGGAAATGGGAATTCTGGATATTATTTAAAGGGCGTCATTACTCTACGCCCGCAGCCTTCTTCGATGGTTTCTTTCCCACCATTAAGTACATAAGTGTAAAACGTTTCTCCCGACCACCCGCCACTAGAGCGTCCCCTCCTCTTGCCATGCTGTCTCCTGTTTTCTGGCTACCCCTTGGTGCAAGATACAATGCGTCCATAGCACCAACGAAGCAATGAACGAGAGTTCTGCACAGTTTTGTCATTCAAAGATTGTTGGGAAATCCCAAATGCTTTGCACCATGGAGAAGTCTCCTGCCAGTGGGTAGTACCAGGGGATGGAGCTGGGTCGCTCAGCGAGATCTTCGCTATGCAGCATTTCAAAACCTGCCATACCCATTGCCTTGAGGCAACCGACATCTTTTCCATGTTTGAGATTCCATTCCCCTCCTCGATATGTAAGCGAATCCGACGGTGACACGGGTTGTCGTTATCGTAAGTGTAGGTCATGACCCACTCGTAGACACCAAAAACTCCCTCTGGTTTAAGAACCCGGAAGATTTCAGTAGACACTGTGGAGAGCAGGAGCATGAACAGTCGCCTCGATCGCGAAAACAGCATCAAACGAATTGTCTACGAAAGGCATTTGCTACGAATCGCAAAGTTAACGGCAATCACAACTAGACCATATAAATTATACGAACCATGAAATCCCCTTTTGCAAATTTGAGTTTATGAGGTTAGTGCCTCTATTTCAGCATAGTGTGTCGCTCTGTCGATTTGGTAGTCATTGTTGTTCAGACCAACCACATGAGCACCGCTGAATTTGGCGATCTCTCTGGCAGGTCCACCAACTCCGCATCCTACATCGAGGACTAATAGTATAGTCGGAAATAGGTTAATTAAAAGGTAAAAAAAGTATAGACTACTAAGTTATATAGATAATTAAAATATATTTTTTTTTATAAAT
>JAQGEP010000004.1:0-112645 GCA_028476805.1 Acrocalymma vagum
AATAAAATATAAAAAAAAATTTTAAAAATGAAAATGAAGAAGAAGAATTTAACAGCGATACTAAAAGTCCTAAAAAAAAGGAAAAAATGGTTACACACAATAAAAACACCATCGTTAATCGAATGATTTACAAAAAATTAACGACCACCTTTTTCTTTCCTTAATCTCGCCCCCCACCCTAAACAATTAAATAACCAACCAGCCAGACAAGACTTATACAAATTACACATTACACTCCACACTTCACACATAAACCCAACAAAACAACAACAAAAAAACTTCACACCTTTAGAATACTGCTCACTAGTCGCATGTCTCCCACAAATTACAAACCCAAACTCATACGAGATAGACATAAAAACACCATCTCGTAAACCAAACACCTAAAAAAATATTATCGGCAAATACCCTGGAGAATCCTGGTGAATTCTGGTAAGTGACGTAGGCAAGTGTGTGAATGTCTCATTTCGTGTTTCTCTATTTTCTTCTGCTTTTGGGTTTTACCCTTGCTCTGCAAAAATAATGTTAGTATATGAAAGCATGCATGAGACAAAATGACGAATGTGACGTCGATGCTCCGCATAAAACAATGACTGATAAAAGATAGAAGAGAGAAAGAGTAAATCATTCAAAAATATGGGTCAATGCCAAAGCGATGCAATGCAAAAAGCCTCAACATGTAGGTATTTCCAACTATAACACATCCTCCTCCATTCCATTCCATCCATTCATTCATTGATTGTTAGTTATATCAAGCATCCAACCATGTAGTGTATTCATATATCATCCCAACCCAAGTAAATCCGCAAACAAACGCCCTATCCAGAGTGGAAACAAGAGTGAAAAAAGGTAGAGCAGAGAATATATAATAGAATGTAAGAATTGAAAAAATAGATGAAAGGGTAAAGAACCCAAGGACCGATGAAAAATGCTTCTGATCCCAGACACCTGTACTTTGCTCGCATGCTCGACCAATGTATGCTGCTTGCCACTGAAACCCCCTAACTGACGGACTCCTTTACTATATGCAAACCCTGGAGGAAAGACTTCTTTCTTCGAGAATATTATGGCCCCAATCTAGCGATTTCTTCGTAGCCTAAGCTTTCCAATCTATAGGCCCCCCTGGGGTAAATACCATAAGCCTCATCTTCCTCATGGAAAAACCTCAGAGAATTGCTGCTTCTATGCTTATCTTGACAACATCCCCATCACGATGAAATAAAATAAAAAAGCTTCTAAACTTCACCGGCAAGCACGCTGCCACTGCCTACACTGCCGCCTAGGTCCCAGTAATTACGTTGTGAATTTGAACTTCGCTTGCTCTTCTTTGTGCTCTGGCTGGCACAGCTTGAGCTGCTCCGTAGCACGGGATTCCTGAGATTTGCCTGATGCGTCGCGTAGTTTCGGTATGTGGCGTCTTTCCGCTTCCCCTCTTTCGTAGAGGACGTCGGGAGTCTTCGGTCACTCGATCGGTCAACCAACGGGTGGTGTTGGCGTATAATTGCAGCCCGACGTGCCGATGCACCCTCATCTACGCCAGAGGCAGAAGCAGGGGCACTGAAACTCCTCCGGTTCATAGACGAAATACTAGATCGACGGGATGTAAACCGTTTCACAAGGAAATTAAACACCATTTTAACGTCGAGCTCTCGCTCCCAGTACTCTTGCTCACGTGCTAGTTCCTCGGCAACATTTATAGTAGTTGCGGGCGGAGCGCGAAATGAATTCAGAGGGTCGACTTCAGGCTCTTCTTCAATGCCCCATAAAGATGCTTCGCTATACGCATGTGATGTTTGCTGGGCGGGGAACGTTGGCGCAAACTGAGCCGAGGCCGGAGACCGCGAGGACGAAGGCTGAGAGGTAGTCAGGTGTGAGGGGTTTAGGTCGGTCGTAATGGTGGGCTTGGGCCGCGTAGAGGACAAGCCAGCATATTCTGGGCTCTCTTGAGCACGGCGGTAGGTCGAGAACGCTCCAGGATGTTCCGAGAGTTGGTGTACAATGATACCTAGCTCCTGAGCTACACGCTCAAGAAGTCGATTTTGCCAACCTTCGTCAGAAAGGGAAGCATCCAAGTCTTGAAGCAGTAGGTCATTTGAAGGCCCTGAAGCTGGCTCTTGTTTCGATGAATCATCTGTCTCCTCGGGCAGGGCTTCGCCAAAGATGACTGACAGTGTGTCTTCATCAATACCCATCAAGTCGCGAATTACCCTCCTAGTCAACCGTTGCCAGAAGGAAAGGTTTTCTGTGCTATCGTCGGATGCCTCGCTTTGCCCATCAGAGACAGACCTCGCTATTTGAGAGACGGTGCTCATCGCATCGTGATGAGCGCTATCTGTCCGACTCCGTGCAGCGCTCACCATACTCATTCTTCGTCGGCGCCTAGTCTCTCTTTCAATTTCTTCTAGCAAAGCCTTGCTTTGTTCCAATCGCCACTTCTCAATCCGCTGACGTCGGTCTTGCTCCTGGTTCGCATCTTCATTCTCTTCTAGTGCGTCGAATCGCCGTTGCACGCTGGAGCGGCGACGAGCATGCCGTCTTCGCGGCGACTGTCTCTCAAATTGCCACATATGTTCTTGCACATTTGAGTCTGGTTGGAATGTACCGAGTCCATCGTGCGTTGGAAGCACAGTGTCACCACTCTGCTGTAGCTTGTCTGGTGCAGGTGCTCCATACTCCGAGGGCTCATGGAAGGCATGTAGGCCGTCATCTAAGCTATCCAACTCTTCACCTTCTTCCGTACCATGGAAGGTAATGTCGTCATCGTCTTGCTCCGACCGAGCAGCTGTATCCAGAGAGCCAATCTCACTAAAGCGCGACAGGCCTGCTGTGCGCGGGGTCCGCTCAGTCGAGGTCGTGTGAGTACGGGCAGTAGTGGACGGAGCAGTAGGCGAAAAGAGGATCCATTCTTCCGACTCGTCTAGTGTCCGCTTCCGCTGCGGTGAGGAGGTAGTTCCGACTTCGGCCGGAGGTGAAGCTTCTGGGGCGTGATAGGAGATTTGGCGGGAGGACTGAGGTCGATGCTGCTGTCGAAAAGCCATTGTTCAGATTGAGGAATTGAGCGGGAGGAGAATGGGGGGAGTTGCGGGGAAGGTAGTTGTTAGGTGGTCTTCCAAGCAAGGAAGGCGCGACCTGGACTGGGATGGTGAGGAGGCGCGGGACGATCAATGATCAGGGAACGCGACGAGACGAGGAGAGTTGGCGGGGAATGGAAGGCTGGCGACAACACAGGGCCAGCAAGAGGCGACTTAGTTATCGCTCAAAGTGCCTCATGCCTCGTCGCGAGCTTTGAGAATATAGAAGTTGTTCGGGCGGTGAAATAGGCGCGGCGCGGGCTAGGTAGAGGCGGGTGATATGAGCTCCAGATGGGTGCAATGCCAGTATGTCGCGCTAAGCCCGCCGGGGTGTCTACCAGTGAGGTCACAAGACGGTCGCGAGCACGTAAGGGTTGACGGCGGTTTGGGGATTTGGGCTTTGAGACAGAACACAGAACAAAGAACAGAGGAAGAGCAGGAGACAGGCCGCGCGGGGGCAAGAGGTGCACTTGAGGAATGACAGTGACGGCTGCGGCGTTCAGTGTTGAGGCCACCCCTAGCAGTTCCTGGTCTGGCGGCGATGCAAGCTGGACAAGGAGAGAGGGAGTACGAAGTGTTGGCCTGATAAGCTCAGATAGGAAAGCAGGAAGCTTTGTCACACGGCGGGCGGCATCCTCTACCACTTATAATTATGTATTGCAGCAGCTTGGGGCAAGCTTTCTGTCTAATGAGTGTCCACAGTTGCGCCATTCTCTCGCCGATAGTCACCATTCGGCCGCCGATGCTTTGATGCTGAGCTGATCTCGCCCCTACCCAGTCACTGTCGTCCTACACCACATCCACATCCCGGCGTCCACATCTCTCGCGCTCACGTAAAACGAAACACGCCTGTTTTGCTTTTGTTCCTCCCACACCTCCCTCCATCCCCAGCCCCCAGCCCCCCAGCCGCAAAAGAAGCCCTGCCTGAGCCCTCGCAGTCAGTCACAAAAGCAGGCAAATACGGCTTACCTCCCCTGACCACCTCCAACAATCTAATCTGACTCTCCTACCTGACATCACTCCAGTCATCACCGCCGCAAGAAAATTTCCTCCCTGTAGATTATTTTTTTCCCCTTCTAATGCCATTTTTTTTTTCTCTCCATCAGTCCACTGCGGAACCGAGTTTCTTCCATTGATCCCTACGTGGCATCGACGTCAGCCGGCTAACCTGCCGCTTAGTGGTCAATGACAGCTTGATTTCCATCGCCAAAACCGGCCGCTTCGGGCAAATCGTATACTGTGGTAGGCGCGCCTAGAGTCTCTAAATCCATCTAATCAGCACTCCCATCCTCCAGCCCTGCCACCATCTCATCACCTAATCATCCATTCAGCCACCCGCGTTGTGCAACACACCGGCCACCTACTGTCCCATTTGAGCAAAATTTGCAAGATGTACAAGATTCCAAAATAATATCCAATATATGCCGTCTAGCCGTCTAGCTGTCTAGCTATCTCGACACGCTCACCGCTGCTTATCGTTTAAACAAAACCTGTGTCAAAAGTAACAGTGTACAATACAGTTTGTGGTATAGAGCTCAGTCTGCAATCTGCAGTCGCAGTGCGCAAAAAAGCATCCCAATCACAGCTGAACAACGCCTCACGCCTGTGTCTCGTCCAATCTAGTCTCAGTGTACGCCTTCGTAAAACCCAAAACCCAAAGCCCGAAAAACAAACGAGTGTGTCCGAGTATTTCGCGTCATAAACATCCCATCATCTGTCGTGCCTCTTATATTCATGCAGGGTCCTGCTGCGGCCCGAAGAACCGTCGCACGTCTTCTTCGCTCATTTCCTCGCCTTCACCCAGGTTGGGATAGCGTTTAACACGACGCACTCGCTTGTCCCCAATCCACCTCTTGAGCAGACATTCATCGTTGCCTTGGCAAATCTCCTTTCGGCCCAGGTTCTTGAAACGTGGTCCCAAAGGCCCATTGACGTAGTGATACTGACCCAGGAATCGATACTGTCGAGGGTCGCTCAGCTTATAGAACTTGTCACCCCAGTGGCCCGCAAAGTAAAACCATTCAATTGGGGCTTGCGGGGTCAGATTGGAGCTGAGAAGCTTATCTTTCTGGTAGTCGTATGTATAGGAATATAAATTCAGCGTCGGGTCCCAGAGTGGTCCACGATCTGTAACGTCGTGAAGGATGCCTCCGGGCAAGATGTACGGGTGAACTCCGGGCGTTCCATACATCGCGTGAGTTCCTGTAGCAGAGTAGCCCACAGGCTTCAGCATAATTAGTAATTTTTTGCTTGCAAGATCGCGTGACCGACACTTACTCTCTTGCCATATTTCTCAATAGCATCCCAGGTGTATGCTTCTCCGAAACTATGCTCACTGAAAAAGACGGCTTTGGGCACGCCATCCTGGAATCGAACAGTGGTGTGTTCCCAATCTCCTACATGGTTACCAAACCGCACATTGAAGACCGAATTGCCAAGATTGTAGCTGTAAAAGAAGAACCAGAATGCATCCACAACCCCATTATCTTTGGGTACAACAATGAGTGGCACGGGAGCATCGCTTCGACCACCTACAACCTTCTTACCCATCAAACGACGACGAAGCAGCTCAGGCTGCCAATATTTGTCGTCACCGTCGACTAGCTCTTCGCCTTCTGGTGTATCTGTTGGGATCGGAAGGGACGATGCGGGAGCAGGTCGTATTCCACCCTTGTCCTTGGTGTCTCCAATGCCAACATTAAACCAGCTGGACTGTTCGCCCTTTTTGTCCTCTTCGTAGTGTCCCTTTCGCGAATCCCAATCCTCACCATCGTCATCGTCATCGTCATCGTCATCGCCAGGATTCTTATCGTCAGGCACTTCGGGAATGTTGGACTTGCCCCCGAGCCACTCGGGACGATCCTCGACATTATCGTCGCTTTGGAGGTACACGAAACGACCCCAATCGTTAAGCCGATCCAAGTTGGTAAGGTTTGGGTGGTCTTCTATAGCTTGTATTGGAGTGTAGTTCAGATGGGGTGTTGTGTGTATTAAATGCTCCGCGATATCGCCCGGCCAGAACTCTTCTCCAGAATATAAATGAATGTATGGCGCATGGTCGAGGACATACTGGGGAATTTCGCGCTTGCTGAGCTCCTGCTCGGACCAATTTTCTGGTATGTTTCGCGCGTCCTTCCAGAACTCGCTAAGATCCATCTTGTCCTTGCTGTCGCCATCCAGTGACGTTTTGGTTTTACCTTTGGCCGTCCACCCATCCTTGTTCAAATGAGCCAGTCCACAAAATCCGAACCAGTTGCAAACCTTCCGGTCTACCCAAGAATGTGAGGATGCAACCCATTTCCTGTCCTCAATGCGTTCGGACTTCGGGGTAATCTTATTGAAAAGGACATTTTGGTATAACTGAGAGATTGTAAACAAGCTGAATAATGTACCACCAGCGGCAATCGCTGGTTTCTTTCCCTTCATCTGCGTATCCGAAACCTTCGAGGGCCCATCGATAACAGCGAGCGACTCTTCGGAAGGCCGTTCATGCGAAGAAGATTCTATAGTAATGTCGATAGTAGGTGGTAAACCCTCCGGGGGCGCGTCCAGCTCAACTGGGGACTCCCTCGAGTTTTCGGAAGGATTTAAAGCTATCGGAGGGTACGTTGGAAGGAGGGCAGAAGATATGCTGGCCGATGAGGGGGGCCCGGAGGGCAGGTACCCTTGAAAGGGCACCTGGTCACCTCCATTCTGTATGTACGGCACGAGAGGCACTGGGACGTTAGCGTGATTACCAATTGAAAGAAGCTCGATATTGAAGCGAGGCGGTAGAGAAAAATTGTTGGCCGATATTGCCGTGCTGACAAAAGATTGAGTGATTCCGTAAAGTATAGACCATAGTAAAGGTCCGGGAGTCCAAGGAAGGCCGCGGATGATCTACGTCAGATCTGTCGAAATGCACACGGTAGTGTTCACTTGGGCTAATGAAAACATTGAAAAAGGAATGAGGAATCGGTAGGGTGCGGAAGCGGACGGAGGCGACTCATGACTTGTGTTGCAATATGCGCGCCGGACACTGGCGGAGACAACTTACTGGTGATGCTGATACCGCTCTGGCGACCCCGCTTCGCCGATAAACAGGGTTATCGGCAAACTCTTGTACTGGAAGTGAGGAATTACTGAGAGAAGGGGGTTATGGGAAGAGGAGAAGGCATGAAGGAGGAGATTCGCCTCTTGACAGGCGGGCATGGAGAGCTGGAGGATGATGGTCGCCGCGCTGTGAAACCTGGGGCTTGGCCGACGTCGGCCGACGGGATTGGCTGCTCTGATAGCGATAGCACGAGCCCTCGGGAACCACCCCCAGAGCGCGGAATGCGGCTCTCCACAAACTTTGCTTGTTTTGGCTACACATGCGCTTAGATATCGACTTATGCAATTGAAGCTTTCGAAGAGCTTTGTAAGAGTAGTGTGTGTGTCTGACTACGACCGCTGAATTAAGAGCCATTCTTGCTTGGTGACAGTGACATGTGTGCGCAAGCGGTTCGGCATCGCTGACTGTGTGCGACAGTGTTCGATTGCACCAAAGGAAAAACCCATATTGTGCATACAAAGTAAACCAAAGGCACTGTCACCTTCCTGTACAAGTACCTGCTTGTCAGATAGTCGGCCAACTGTCCCAGACGCATTCGTTCCTAACGCTGTTGTTACAGCGACTGTTTCGGGGTCCGTCGTGGGGCCTGGCAAATCAAGAGTAAGCTCTTTTCTTGAGAGCAATCATCCCGAGCAAGATATGGATAGACGAAAGAAAAGTTTCAAGACGATTGAAATCTGTCAACCAAGCAAAAACCGACAGCTGCAATCAATCGCCTTGGCCGGAGTGGAGTTAAGCTTACATAGGCACATACCTACCAGACAGTGCCACTTACCACAGAGGACCGGTTCTTGGCGCTCATCTGCAGCACGTGCACTCTGCAAATTACTTGTAAGCCCACGCTACACCCACTTTGTCTCCCTGGAGCAGCTCCCAAAATGACAAACACAGCCGACGACGATGAATGGGAATACGAGTACTATGAGAACGAAACTGAGGATTTCTATGTTCCAGTCGACTTATCCAACGTTCCTGAAGCCCAGGGCCCGGTCACCGCAACTGCAAGGCCAGGCCATCCCACGCTGCTGAAGAGCAGACTACGAGCGCTCCAGGCGGCGCGCACTCAAGCAGAAATTGCGACTGATACCTCGGATACTCAAGACCCAACAGCTTCCATGGGCGAGCTCCAAATAATCGGGCTTCATACGTCGAATCCATTGATCACGTACAATGGCCAATTGCTCAGCTGTCATTGGGCTTCAACCATCGGCACCGACATGTTTTTCGCCAAGCCAAACCCGGACGACGACACTCTAGGCCAGCCTCTGTGGTCATTGCCGTCTGTGGACCTGCTTGCTATAGGATCTGCCAAGTTGATTGCAAGAGTTGGAGAACTGCGACCCCGCGACGATCTATTTGATACGACAGATGGTGGAGACCAGATGGTCGCAGAGACAGGGGCCCAACCAGCAAGCACGGAAGCTTCCCAACCTTCCGCCAACGATGAAGAAGCTGCTACAAGCGCCTCGCAGCCCGCGCCACAAAGCTTCTTGGCCAGACTTAATGAGATCAAGGCAAAGAAGGGAGAAACGTCCCGCCTCGCCGTTTCCCAAACCACCAATGGTGCTCGACTGATATCCAAGGAAGCTGAAATGCCATCTTCAGCTCAACCAGAAGAGGATGTTCAAATGGGTGGGATATGAAAAACAACGTCAGAATGACATATCTCTGATGAAATGTCATTTCTCCTTAGGCTTCTAAAGCATGTGGACATGACTGGGGCCGGCAGTATTGGAGTCAAAGATTGTGTTGATGGAATGTGTCCATCAGAGGCGCAAATCGACAAACCTAGGCGAGGCCAGAACAGAATAGGCTCACAAACTGTCAGGTTACCCATCCACAAAGAGCGGCGAGAGGAAGGCTATTCCAATTATCGCATAAGAGGATTTAAATGAAGGATGATGGCCTTGTAGGGGGTTCAGATTGTTCTGCTCTTCACTTTGTGGCTCGATGCGCGTGACATCATATATCAGTTAACCAGAGCTACCGGAATTAGCATTTAGCAGCCGCATTCACAACGCCTGCAAACGAGAAAGTTTATCACAATGAGGTGGTTTAAATGCGGTTAGGTCTGATGGTTTGTCTCCATCATTTAGGGTAAATAATGAAACAATTGTGAGAAAAGAATTGCATTCCCTACAAGTGCACCTCTCTTTGTGTCTTTCCGTTTGTATGTCTCGTGCTCCACATGAGCGAGAACGCAGAGAGTCCACCCACGACGGAGATTTGTTTTACGCGACATATAAATTTGAATATCTATAGGTACTATAGGCACATATTGGATGCTAAAATGATGTGCACCTCAGGGACAATAAGCTTGAAACGCGGACTGGAGGGGCCCGCGCGTCCTCGTTTGCAGCCGCAACCTGGGAACACGAGCAATAATCCACCTTTAGCTCACCCGTTAGCTCCTCTTTGGGCGATCTGTGTTGGACACCTCTACACTTCAGCTTCAGCCATGACCACACCAGCCCCGTTACGACCCAAGCTGACTACGTTACGGTGAGAAGATACAGACGTGCCTGGTCTGCTCCGCCTCTCCTCACTTCGCCAACATGCTCGCCGGTCCTCCACGCCTCATACCCCTGGTCTTCCTCGTCTTTCTTGTGTGCCTGGTATGGTGGTATCTCCGCGCCGCCCAGTCGACTTCGGTTTCCTCATGGGGTTCCACGTCGCCCCAGTCGCCATATCGTGCCGATCCGCTTGATTTCAGTATCCCACTGCGGTTTACAGAGGGCGTGGCGAAAGCACCAGGCTCCAACTACAGCTATGCGCTTGTCATGCCAAAGACCAAGAAGGAGGACATAGACTGGTTATTGGGTGAAATTCCGGATGTACCACTAGTCATATATGAAGTTGATAAGCCCAATGCTGCAAATAAGATCCCCAAAAATAAGGGTCGGGAGGCCATGGTATGTGTTCCCCCCTCAGTGTCACCACCCGTCTTCCTTCTGTTACGCTGCTAAAAGCAAACATTAGGTGTACCTTTCCTACCTAATCGATCATTACGATGACCTGCCCGATACCGTACTATTCATGCACGCCCACCGCCACGCGTGGCACAATAATATGTTCATGGGACTCGATGCCGTACAAATGATCAAGCGCCTGAACCACGAGCGCGTCGCCCGCATGGGATACATGAACGTCCGGTGTCACCACGAGCCCGGATGCCCAGACTGGATACATATGGACCGCCCTGGTGGCGATTTCGATTTCTACCATAAGCCCGAGGAGATCCACTGGCGGCGACACATTTGGGAGGAAATACACCCCGGTGCACCAATTCCCCCGAGTCTATCAGGCATCTGCTGTGCCCAGTTTGCGGTCAGTAGAGACAGGATACGACAAGTCCCCAAGGAGCGATTTATTCACTATCGAAAGTGGCTGCTCAACACCGGGATGGACGATCAATTCTCAGGCCGTGTATTTGAATACATCTGGCATTATATATTCACAGGCCACGAAGTATACTGTCCAGCAATGAACACATGCTACTGCGACGGCTACGGGATGTGCTTCGGCGGCCGCCAAAAATTCCAGGACTTCCACGACAAGCAAGAAGCGCGCAACAAAAAGTGGTTTGAGCTGGATGCGTACAACAAGATTATAGACAAGGCGAAGGACGAGGGCAAGGAACCAGACTTGAATGAGACGCAGAAGGCAGATATGGTGGAACTGAGAAAAGCAATTATCGAAATGGACAAGGAAATGGACAAGATCAGAGAAGAAGCTTTTCGGCGCGGGGAAGATCCTAAGATGAGGAAAGAGGAGACGGAGAGCTGGGATTCTACACATATTTGGGACTATGCTCCACCGGGGTAATATACAAATATAAGAATATGTGTGGCTGCTTTGGAGATTGTACTACTCGGATGGAGTGTGCATGAATGTGAAATGTAGCGGATTGGCGTCACTGGGGTTCAATTGTACAATACGGTAAGGGCTATCAATGATGAAATGCATAGATTCATGACGCACGTTTTCGTGCTGTCTTACCTTTTCTTCTCTGACCTCCTTGCCCCGCCTACCTGAACAGCATTGTTGACTTCAGCGCATTGAATCTCACGAACAAGGAAATCAAATATGCCTAGTGCTGGTGGTTTCGTATCTTTAAGATATAAACAGTCTGAGCAGCTTGTTAGATGAATGTGCTGGCTTCAAATACTTGTAATCATTTGTAGATCTAGATAAGTTTGTTGGCTGCAGCGCATTCTATTCTGAGAAGAAGGTATTGAAGTCTACTTGGTGCTATTGCCTTCTAAGCCTTTTAGTAGAGATAATTCAAAAAGCTTCTTAGATGATTTTGGTGGATTCAAGTCCTTATCGTTATTTAACTTGCTTCATCAAGCGGAAACTCTTCTTTTACGAAGATGCCATCCTAGGCCTCCCTCGGCGCAAGTCCCCTAGGAGGGACGAGTTAAACCGTGCCGGAAGACACCTCTGCAAAAATTTCCGACACCCAGACGATGAACCTTTTCCAGTGCTCTTCCTGAAATAATGTCTAGGAAAGCGGTAATAAACTATACCTGGTGCTGTTGACTTCTACTACTTGAAACACAGATACTTTGAACAGTATATGAGATCGCTTTTGTGGCTTCAACTAGTTATAATTGTTTCTAGACTTTCTGCTGCAGACTTGAATTTTTTGCCGTCTATCCCTTAAAATGCAGATAGTCTGAATAGTTTCTGAGATTATTTTTGTGGTCTCAGTTACTTCTCATCATTTCTGGATATTTCTGTCTCAGAGAAGGTCCCTTCACTATATCATCATTCACTATGGCTTCTCTATCATTGCGAGAAAAGCTTCTGTCAAGTGACTTAAGATAGCAGTATGAATATAAACACATATGTATTCAAGAATAGAGAATATGGAAAAAAATCTGTTGTAACAAAAGGAAGATATCTCCTGAATTCGTCTGAGCGGGCAAATTTACCTTCACTTCACCATATATTTTGATTAGTATTGTGCTCATTTGTTTTCACCATAGCCGGAACTATTATTATCTTATTGTCTTTGCTATGAAAGTGGGGGTGAAGGTGAATTGGCAAATGGTGAACAATAGCTATTGTTTGTGTACGTTTTCACCGTTTGCTCCGGCACATATCCTTGACTTTGTCAATTGTTTTCTTCAAGCAACTTTTAACCAGACCATCCTCCTCCTTCCATTTTTACGACTTCTTCAATTTCCCACATCAATCTCCAAAAATGGCCGAGAAAGAACGCCGCGTCATCGATTTGAATGATTTTGAGATCATCGGGTCTCCCAATATGGAGGCTACTTGTCTCCACACAAAGACAAGGAGCAAGGCCTTGAGTGACTCCATATCCCAAGGTGGAGAAGCTCGCTGCATTGAGTAAGTCTCAATCAGCAGCTACTCCATTGAGGGATATGGAGCCGAAGACGAGCCAACGGTCGAAATCTTCCTCCAGACGGAGAAAGATGAAAACGATGCCAAGTTTGATATTTGGTACAAGCTTTGCAAGCCGGCCTCAAATTTTGCACAGTTTCACGAGGCTTTCTGGTGGATCGCGGTGCTGGGAAAGCACATCATCGACTTTCTTGCGGAGCAGCTTGCTGGCACAATCGGCCTGAAAAGTTTCGAGGCGGCGTTTTTCCAATGGCTTCATCCTCGATTTTCTCACTCCCCAAGTTTACGGCCTGGCACGAAGCATTGGGAAAGGGAACAGATTTCAGAACCGCCTTGAACACATCGACTATATATACCAGCAAGCACGCAATGTTCCGCACCACGAACAAGTCCTTTCGCACCCAGTATGGGCGGACTGCAAGAGGGTTTCACACCCAAAAGTCAAAGAGCAACCATTCATCGTCAAAAAGACTCTGGCAACATCATTCGTTACGAAAAGCTTCAAAGATATGTACTTCTCAAGCGAACTGCAACAAATCCCCTTCACTGACTCTGTCCGCGACCAACAGCACCGCATGAAACAGCAACTGGGCTTCCCCAAGGACTTGAAAGACCTCAAATTCACAACAAAAAGCCTCAATCCAAAGGGCTTTGCGTCCATCAAAGCGGGAGATGTGGTCACGTATCGTCCCGATAGCCTAGACAAGTCCGGATGGAAGAAGTCTCAAGGGACATGGCCCGCGTACGTCCAAAGGACTGAGTTACTCCAAGATAGCCACACCCGGCTGCACGTTATCTGGCTATATCGACCGAGTGACACACTCATTGGGAGCGCAAGATATCCGATCGACAAGGAACTGTTCTTCTCAGACCACTGCAATTGCCGCGACAAGCGAAACCTCCTTGCATCACAGATTACACAAGTATACAGCGTAGCCTGGAATCCGAGCGACTTGAATACAGACGCCGACTGTTTGATACGTCAGAAATGGTCCATCAAGGACAGTGCCTTCGTTAGTCTGCGGAAAGAAGACTTCATCTGCGAATACCGTAAGAAAGAGAGCGCAGTCTTGAACGATTACCGCCCGAGGGACACAGTGTACATTTCACGACCATTCCAAGGAGACGAAGTCCTCGATCCAGTCGTCATCCATCAGATCAAGAAAGATAGACACGAGGTTGAAGTCCGAAGACTGCTACGCCTTGATGATGATTGCTCCGACATTCAAGGCCGCGGAAATCGACAAGTCCTACCGAACGAATTGGTCCTCACAGACGAGGTATTCACAGTGAAGTCAACAAGTCTCCATCGCAAATGCCACATTCGATTTCTCCAGAAAGATGAGGTGTTGGCCGACCGAATCCCCTTTCCGTATAATCGTGAGGGCGATTTCTGGTTCCTAAGCATGGCACAGAGAACAACCAAGGGAAAGAAGATTCTCGAGTTTCTCTCAGAAGCCCCCGATGATTTCAAGATGTCAGATTTCGACGATTTCCCCTCATCTGAGATACTTCCTGGTCTTAGCATCTTCAGCGGAGGTGGAAACCTTGATCGAGGCTTGGAGGAAAGTGGTGCAGTTGACTTCAAGACCGCAGTTGACATCAGTTTGCCAGCGATTCTCACTTGCCGTGCCAATGCAAAAAACCCGGACAATCTGAACCTGTTCCATGGCTCGGTCGATGATTACCTGAGAGCACTGTGTCTTGAGAAGAACGTTTCTTCGGTTGCGAAAATTGGAGACGTCGCGGTCATATCTGCTGGTTCGCCTTGTCCTGGCTTCAGTTCTATGCAGCCTGATAAGAGGAGCGAACAGTCGCTTCACAACTCCAGTCACATCACAACGTTCTGCTCCTTTGTGGATCTATATCGACCAAAGTATGGCATTCTGGAAAACTTCATCAACGTGGGATTAACCAAAAAGGATCAGGAAGACCAAAATGTTCTGTCACATCTGGTGGGTTGCTTGGTTGCTCTAGGATATCAGGCTCGCGCATTCGTAGTAGACTCCTGGAGACACGGCAGCGCTCAACGACGAACCCGTGTCTTCGTCACGATTGCAGCTCCAGGACTGACACCTATTTTGCCGCCGTTCCACACACATTCATCCCCGGAAACCCCGGTGAACAAGAGCCTCCAGAGCCTACCAAATGGACAACGCTACGGCATGCGAAACGAGTATCCCACACCTTTCCCTTTCGTCTCGGAAGAGGAAGCAACATCAGATTTGCCAGACATAGGAAACGGAATAGTTCGTGAATGCATTTCCCATCCAGATCATCGACTCGAACAGTGGCTCAACTCAAACTACCGTGCTATAATGGAGCTCGTTCCATGCGATCCACCAGGATACGGCTTAAAGGAAGCGATTGTGAAAAATTTAGTCCCACGACACCTACAGCGAAAGCATTGCACAGAAATTGGCTATGCGTTTAGACGAATCGAAAAGGACGGACTGTTTCCAACTATTACGACCAACATGAACCCTTCAAACCTCCAGGAATGCGGGAATCGTGCACTGGGAACAGCATCGCCAAATGACGGTCCACGAAGCCAGGAGAGCACAGGGATATTGCGAGGCTGAGGTTATCATTGGGACACCTGTGGAACAGATCAAAATTCTCGGAAACGGTGTCGATAGACACGTTTCGTTTCCCCTTGGGCTGTCGCTTCGGGAAGCAATAGACACTGATCGAAAAGGCATGGGTGCTGGCGCCGTCGAGTTTGACATTCAGATTGGGAAACAGTCCAAGGCCGTGAATTCCAAGCGGAAGAGAGACGATGATGAAGACGATTTGTCTGGGAGTCAGGAAGCCGGCCCAAGCCAATCGCGTCCGCGCAAGCGAATGAGAGCTGACCAGCTTTTAAAAAGATGCCAGGCGTGAAGGCATACGGAGTTTCAAGTTGAAATTTTGCTGGATACTTTGTGGATTGGCATTTGAGTCGGATAGGGTCACAGTTTTGTGATACAGCGGAGGAGGTCGTGGTGCTCTTCAGGGGCAGGCATATCTATTGCATCAATATCGGAGGGAACCATTTTGTACATTCAAGGGCTAAGACATTTATTTTCAGCATGAATATCCTGCCTCAGTTTACAATCGATTGGTTTATATTTGTAGTAGAGCTGAATCAACACCAAGGACCCCAGTATCGTTAAAGACCATGTCTATTGGAAAGTCTCGAAGCCACCACAATCAGTCAACTCTGATTATTACTCCCTCATGTCTCGCTACGCACAATCCAAGAAATTCATTCCGACACCCTGCATTATAACAACTCAGTAAGTTCCTATCTCCCACTTCCATAGTACGATGGTCAGATGCGGATTGTGGTCCTGATTACCCAATTAGGATTAGTGCGCTGAAAAGAACTGCTACCCCACAGAAGACTTTACACACCATAGCAACAATCACACCCTTGAGATATCGTAAAAGATGAGTTTCACGAAATTGAATGAGCTAGAGCTGCCTGCGGCGTTTGACGCCCATGTCCATTTGCGGGATGCCGAGATGTCGCAGCTCGTCACTCCTACTATTCGTGCAGGTGGTGTGAACCAGGTATATGTCATGGTAAGGATAAAGTTTCCTTCCTATTTGAGTTACTGTTGAAGTTGTCTCTTTGAGCACCTTGTTTCCGTCAACTTTTGCTGTTCTCTAAGTATTATCATCCTCTTGGATTAAAGTAATTAATCAGACAATCTATTGCAGCCAAACCTCGTCCCGCCGGTTACCAGCGTCCAGCAATGCCTCGACTATCTTGGACGTTTGAAAGCCATTGAGCCTAATGTCGATTACCTGATGTCTCTCTACCTCCATGAGTCCATCACCCCAGATGTGATCCGAGAGGCAAAGAAGGCCGGAATCACAGGAGTAAAGTCATACCCTGCCGGAGTAACCACAGTGCGTTTTCTTACCAAGGACACAAGCCCTTCAAGTCTGACAAACACAGAACTCTTCTTCCGGCGTAGTTGACTATGAAACTTTCTATCCCGTCTTCGCAGAAATGGAGAAACAAAACATGATCCTCAATCTACATGGTGAAGTCCCCTCCACACCTGCTCACGCCCACTCCTCAAGCACAAAAGACGGCAACGCTATCACGATCCTGAATGCTGAACCAGCATTTCTGCCAACATTCAAGGCGCTCCATGAGCGCTTCCCCAGGCTCCGCATTATCCTCGAGCACTGCAGTACCGCCGCTGCTCTAGAAGCTGTGCGAGTATGTGGCCCATCTGTCTCCGGCACAATCACCGCACACCATCTCTCCCTCGTGATTGACGACTGGGCCGGTGACCCATTCTGCTTTTGCAAGCCTGTTGCGAAGACTCCGGAGGACCGTGATGCGCTTCTCAAGGCTGTTGTAAGCAGCGGAGGCAAGTTCTTCCTTGGTACCGACTCAGCGCCTCATGACAGGGTCAAGAAGAGGGGCGAGGACAAGGTCGCTGCAGGTGTTTTCACGCAGCCAAATTCAGTGGGATATGTGCTTGATGCGTTGGAGAAGGGTATTGAGAGAGGTGTGATTCGTGAGGAGGACGTTACGCAAGAGGTGTTGGAGGGATTCTTGAGTGGCTGGGGAAGAGCGTTCTACGATGTCAAGGATGCTAAGAATGAGCGAATTGTCCTGAAGAAGGGAAAAGGGAAAGTGGCTGATATTCTCAGGAAAGATGGTGTCG
This sequence comes from Acrocalymma vagum, assembly GCA_028476805.1. Lineage (NCBI taxonomy): Eukaryota > Fungi > Ascomycota > Dothideomycetes > Pleosporales > Acrocalymmaceae > Acrocalymma > Acrocalymma vagum. The sequence goes on from JAQGEP010000004.1 coordinate 17,208, forward strand.
CGGTTGAGGTTGTGCCGTTTAGGAGAGGGGAGCAGACATGGAGCGTTGAGTGGAAATAGATTAGTGGCTTGGTTGCTGTGCGATACAAGAGCACAAAAGTCACTGCATATAAATGCCTCGATGTCTTTAGTACGACTCATCTTGAGAGAAATGGAGATGCAATGCAACTACTCGTGAGGGCTAAATGTGAGTGTATTGAAATCCTGCCTTCATTACATCTTTGTATTTACAGAGGTCGTAAACTGCACCCTCCTCTTAAAGGCCTAAAGCGGAAATTGATTCTGAAACAAATAGAATCAACTCACAATATTAGTTTCAAAAAGGCCACGAGGCGAAGAAGTAGGAGGCTTAAGAATCTTTGATAAATAAATACGCCCATACGGAAGTGATTGATGGCTTCAACTGCTCACTTTAATAGCCGTGCCAAGCCCTTCATACATTTCCGAGTGCCTCAACGTCAAAGCCTACGTAATATAGACCGGAGTCCTACTTCCATGGAAGGAAGACGGCACTGCCGGGTACTGAGTATAGGGAAGAAACCGCAAAGGCCCAGCGAAGAAGAGAGCCCGAACAATAAGCGTCCACCAAGCATCTACGACCATCGCCTTGTTATGGACGCCATTTTGTGCCATACACTCCACAACCAAGGGAATCTTGTCAACGTAGCAATGGTATAGCTCCACCAAGTCGCCAGCACGTGCCCCAACTACCAACGATTCGTCGTCCCGGTGTTTATTTACGTCGAAGTTGTGTCTGCTTTGCCGCCATGCTAAAAGAGCGAGACGTAAGTGCGCTAGAACGAGGTCTATGTATTGGAAATTGTAGTCTTTCTGAAGCGAGGTGAAATAAGTCGTTGTTTCGTCCCACACGTCATGGGCGTATTCGAGCGCGTCTGAAGTAAAGTAGAACTGTTGTCCATGTTGATATCCAAAGGAGTTGTAGAAGGTATCGTGCCATTTCCCTGCAAAGGTAATGAGATGCTTGAGCAGTCTCTGCAATTGAGGTGTTTGGTTTCTCTCGCTCATGAGATGTTGCTCCAAACGGGCCTTGAGAATGATACGGGCTTCTCGGAACCCAAGACAATTCTCGCAGTCTAAGCGAAAGGGATTGAACACATCCGTGACAAGAGAGCCGCGGAGAGGCAGGAAAGGACAGAACATGCTGAAAATATCGTTCATGATTCGAAAGGAGCCACCGGCGCCTGTAATACCTTCTACAATCTCTTCAGAAACGCCAATGTTCTTCAGAGAGGAGTTGATCATGTCCATCTGATCTTGGCGACCAGAGTCTTTACTAGGTATCAGCCGTAGATCGGGCAGGCCTAATCCAGCAAAGCCAGGTATTATTCCACAACCTAATTTATCTGCTGCTTCTGTAGGAATTCGGTAGGACGATCCTGCCTCACGGATCGGAGGCGTGTAGTCTTCGTCACAAGTGTATTGAACTAGAATGCCAAAGCCTCGGATCATGGTGGATAAGATGGTGTGCCCATTGCCCTCCGCTCTTAATGTTCCTCGGCTGGGATTCAGTGCCTGCCAAACCATGCCCATGCGATGTGCGAGGACGACTAGAGTTCCAATGGAAGTTGTAGCAAGCGGTCGGACAACTTCTGGAGGCATAAAATCCCATGACCATTCGCGAAGGACCATTGCTGGGCTTAAAATAGCTGTGACGGGTGATGCGTATGGTTTCGAAAGGTTCGTTGACGATAGTTCATTCCAAGTAGTCTGTTGCAGGACTTCCAGTTGCTTCAATAGATTGACCCAGCCCACCATATCCGTATTCTCTTCTTGCCTCCTCTTCAATGGTATTGTCGTTGCTGCGATTCCTGTGTAGTCGACTGCGACTATGTCACGTGTCGTGTTTTGTCGCTGTAGTGGCTGGCGGGCGCCTAATACGGGAGCATTGGTTTGCAGAATGATATCCGGAGTGGTGAACTTGACTTCGAATCTGAACTGCCTCCATCTCCAGGCCAGGCGTGTTTTTTGCGCCCATGATCCAAGCACAGACGGCTGGCAGCGACGGTAGCCGTCCGCTGTGCTGAAGACTTGTTGGAGAAGCTGCCCTGTGGCGATGAGGAGCGCTACCAGAGCAACAGCGAGCGCTGCAGATGCAAGAGTGACTTCTCCATCGGCCATGATACAATCCTTGGAATTTGTCTCGGAGACATCCTGGAAGCAAGCGGCTGGCGTTGGCTTTAAGCTGAAGGCGAGGCGCTGTGCTGCGCTTCAGCCCCCCACATCAAGACGGATGGCCAATGACGTACAGGGATCTCATATTTCATGTCTAAGTACAGATGTAGCAGTACTGCCAACAGAAAGCTAGTATTATCGCCACTTGCAAGACAATGAGATGCATAATGCCCACCTCCTGGATAGAAAAGTAATTTGTATTTCCCAACCACAGGATTTCAGCTTTACTTTATCCATGAAACGGCGCCTCTCGATTTGGTAAGACAGAAAGGAATTTTACATCTCTAATGACTTTTCGTCGCCTGACGCCCCAAAAATACCCATACATATTTCCAGAATAGTTATACTTCAACTCAACGTTATATCCTGCCCGCTGCACATATGTGCTTGAATTGCTATTCACCCTGGATTAAGTGAATGTAGCACTTACTTCCACCCCCCCCTAACTTTCAAGCTATTTCATTCTCGTCCTACATCTAAAACGGAGGGAGCCAGAATTGGTAACCGCCGTTCTTCATGCGGAAAACGCTGAGGAGGAAGCTATACATGCAGAGGAGCACACCACTCCATACGAAAACCGCGAACTGCTGAGACTTTGAGTCCGCAATGCGAGGTACCTTGAGGGCCAGAGAAATGGTGGCGAAGGCTAGGACACCGTCTGTTGAGAATATTAGTATGGTATTGTTTATTTGGCTCTTGGAATCACTTACAAATCGCAGCAACAATTTGAGACTCGAGGCCGAATTGGTTGCTGAAACCGCCAGCAAAGTAGCTAATGCCACCCCTGCCGTCACCGGAAACATATGGGGTCTTCCTAATATGGTTGAACATGTGTCCACTAGTGAAGAGAAGGACAGTAAGCAAGCTGAACGCCGCCCAAAGGTTGCGGTTCTGCAGGACTGGGACAATGTATGGAGCGGCAACAGCAATGAATGTGATGACACCCAGAACAGCAGTCGTAATTGTAACGATTTTAACATAGTTGATGGGCCGTTGGACGTTGGGCTTGGAAACATCGGCAGGGAGTTGACGGGAGATCCAGGAATGGATCTGCTCGGCGCTCTGAGGACTGCTGAATGTCAGATATGGCTTTCTGTACGAGATACTGACAAACGACTTACCCATTCGTAAAGTCAAATCGAATAGGCTGAGTGTCGACTCTGGCATTGGGGCCCACGGTGGGGTGGAAGTAGAGTAGAACTGGGGCAGTTTGGAGCATCATCTGATTCTGCGTTAGCTAGCTGAACTTGGAAAAGAGTCTCTAGAGACTATCATACCGATTGGAAAGTGGCCTTGCCGTCCACAAAGTCCAGTGTACCAAAAAGCAGCCGGGTCTCTCCATTCTTATCCCCCTTCAACCAACTCTTGCCTAGGAGTTCCCACTCTGGCTGGAATTCTCTGCAGAGCTGGCATCCAAACCTTGTCTCGAGGGCTGTGAGCAATACTGTGACTGCATAGTCTCTTGGTGCCTTTGTTAGTTTCGCATAGCTTGCGTCGTCAAGCTTTAGCGGGCCGGACGATAGCGATTGGGTGCGGTAGTCGTTGAAACGGTCGCCGGAGGATTTCTTTGCCGCAATTGCAGTGAAGGGCAGAAGTGAAGCCGTGAGGATCTGTAGCCACCGCATTGTGCAAGTTGGATGCAAGCAGATGAAAGGTTGGAGCTCTGGGTGGGATGCTTGGTGCTTGATGCTTGACGAACGTGGCCTTCAGATCCATGTGGCCAGTGCGTAATATGCTAAGCCGGAGGCTCAACAGGGGTCCACGCAACGGCCGCTGCCATCGCAGTGAATGCTTCAAGCGACGTGCCGGAGTTATGTGATTCAACAGCAATGAATGGCTATTAATTGCTTAACGTTCCAAAAACAGCGAGCACATCTTCTGAATATTATATTTATCTGATTCTTTGGTTGACGCAGCCGTGGGCGAGCATCGGCGTGGTCTTGGCACGACGGACTCCCGCGTTGTTTTGTTTACCTCGCGTCAACAATCCATCTACCCCTCCAGACAGACCTAGGTATCTCACCATCACTTGCATCTTTGCTTTACAGAATTAAATAAAGGTCTTCACCATGGAGTCCGATCATAATTATGAGCTCAAAGACGTAAGTAACGCGACGAATACTAGTCGCAGTCGTCAATAGCTGATGCATCCCACTAGCTTCAACATTCGTTGCGGACCGCGAACCTGGAACTCAGCCTCGAGCGAAGCAGGCACTCTGTTGAAATCGTCGCAAAAGACGAGGAGATTCGGAAGCTGCGAGTGAGCCAATGCTTCTTGCAAGATGAAAACACCGACTTGCACGAGCAGTTGGAAGAGGAACAGGGTCGCTCGGATGAGTTGGAAAGCGCGCTGGAGGAGGCGTTGGCACAACTAGAGGAGCAAAAGGCTGAGAGCGAGCTGTCGCAGAATCAGATCCGGACTCAAGCACGCGAAGTCGCGAACCTGAAGGCAAGCTATTGCGAAGCACAGTCCGTTCACTTGCTAACACCATAGACAGGCCGAACTCAAAGCGATGGAGAATGTCACTGCCGACTCCAACAAAACACTTTCCGAAAAATTGGCGCTCTCACGCGAATTATCCTCACTAAGGCCCGAAGTTGAGCATCTACGAGCACAAGTGGAGTCCAATCAAGGACTACTAGCCGAAAAACTATCTCTACAACGCCAAATGTCTACATTGCAAGTCGAACTCGAGAATGAGAAGAGAAGTGCTGCACGCTCCATGACGAAACAAGGAAAGAAGCTTGAGCAAGATGATGATCTTCGCTCTGAACTTGAGGACTTGCAAAATGAGCTGGCTCAGGAAAAGAAAGAGCGGATGAAAGCTGAAGCTGCGCTTGCGAAGGGACAAAAGGCGCTGGAACAAACCTCTGCCGAGCTAGAATCTCAACAAAAGGCCGCTGAGCGCGTTCAGGCCAAGTTTGATGCGCTCTCAAAGAAGGGCTCAGCCAAGGCAAGCAAGCAAGATGAAGCTCACGAGCAGGCTTTAGAGGAACTTCGCGAGCAGCTAGAAGAGGAGAAGAGTGCACGTCTCAAAGCAGAGAGGACTTCGAAGAAGGGCGCTCAACAGGATAATATTCAGGCTGAGCACCTGAAGAAGGAACTTGAAGAGGAGAGACGCGAACGGAAGAAACAGGAGAAGGAATACAACAAGACTCTGGCCGAGTTACAAGGTCGTAACACGGTGCTTGACGACAAGCTGAGCGCTTTCCGCGAGAAATTACGAATGACCAAAGAGAAGCTGAAAGAGAAAGAAGCTGAGATCGATAGGGTCGAGCGTGCCCAAACCGCGCCTCCAGTCAAGGCCCCTATTGAAGCGGCCACCAAGAAGGCGAAGAATGTCCGCAAGCGGGCGGCTGCTACGGCTGAGCCCGAGATCAACCTAGGGACTCCTGGAGATGGCTTCCCTGCGAAGAAGGCGAAGCGTGGCACATCAGTCTCTGCAGTAGGCGATACATCTACGTTCTCCCTGACACCTTTCTTGAACCGTACTGGTGGCGGTGTTGCTGCTGCCAGTCCGATAATCGAAGAGGACGAGGAGGACGACCAACCCGGCCAGCTTGAAGCAACACCTACCGCGCCTCCTAAAGCCATTGTCCCCCAGAAAGCAGTTCAGCCCAAATCTAAGCCTCTAGCTCCATCCTCATCCAACAAAGCTAACGCAAAGCCCGCACCCCGCAAAAAGGCAGCAGCATCATCTCTCGAAATGGTGACCGAGGAAGCATCTGAACTCTCTGAATCGAAGGACAGCTCTAAGAACGCACCGATTACAATCCCACTCAAGGACGCTGACGAAGGTCCATCCAAAGGCAAATTCCTCGTTCCCAAGATCAAACCGCGCAAGTCTCTCATGTCGTTTGCGACCTTCACCGACGAGCCTGCCGCCGAGAAGAAGAAGAAACGCAAACTTGGTGCTGGCGGTGCGAATGGAGGGTTGGGTAAGACGCTGTTTGATGCGGATGAAGGCGAGGACGCGCTTCCGTCAAAGCCAACAACTAGCAAGGGTTTGTTTGCGGCGAGGGCTTTGGGCAAGAGCGTGCTTGGAAAATCCGGTCAGCATAGGCCGATTAGTGGAGGGTACAACATGTTGAGTGAGGAGGGCTTTTCCTTCTCTCCACTCAAGAAGGATAGGAGGGGTGCTAGTATTTTGAAGTAGAGTTGATTGATTGATTGGGTTCCTCGTCTGCTTTGGCTTCATAGCCACCTCCTAGCGTTGAGGCTTTGAGCAGTTGTGTTTGTTTGTGGCGTTTGATTGGCTAATTTGGGGGTACTATGGATAACTGGGTGCATTGCTTGGGCGCATAATATGGGATTTGTTATTCTGTTATCGTGGCTTGTTCTGTGATGATGAGCTGTATTGACTGTAGAGCATAATGACTATTTTCGAATATTTGATTCACACATTAAACGTCAAATGTTGAGTTGTTCCTCTGTGAAGATAACATCAAACGAAAGGGGGATTCCTGGCTACGCCCCACCCGTCCGCCCAGGATGACACTTTCCTGACAACGTTCTGTACTCGGGTCCTGAAATGAAGAGCATCGAGTTATGGCCCACCCGCTCTTAGCGAGGCACTGTCCGCAGCTGCACATCGGAAGGATTCTGGCTCAATTCAATTCATTCCTGAGGCAGAAGATTAATCCAACAAGGCGGCGTAGGCAAGGAATTTGACGTGAAAAATATCATACGCCTCCCGACAACGGTAATCTTCCAGAAGGGAAGCCAGCCTCAAATTGAAGGCTATGTAAACGCCCCGGACTGTGCCTTTGATAAGCGAATAGGCGCCCATAGTCAGACCCAGTAATTTTTGCTTCGCACGGTGGATTGTCCCTCAGCTAGGAGACGAAATTTCTGAGCGCCTGAAAGGTTATGAATTTGGGCGTGAACTTGGTAAAGTCCCTAGATGGGGCAGTGCTGCGCGGGCTTACTGGCCAATTGAGCTATCATGTGGAGATGATACTTTCAACTCACCGGTCGGCGGTCAAGCTCTAGAAATTTACGGCCGTAAATGCGAAGAGGGGGAGTTTTCCCGTTGTCGAAAGGAACAGGAGGCGCATTGCATATATGTATTGGTGATATAATGGTGTTCACCGGCGGTCGAGGCAGACACCTCGCTATGGAGGATGAAATGTTCGCAGGTCCGCTGTACCATTCTTGCACTTCCTCATCAGGCGTTCTGCGCTAGTCCCTATTTGGAGGATTTCTGGCCAACCTATGTCATCGCTGCAAAGATCACTTGTTATTTTCTCTAGATTCGATACTTTGCACTTGGCCCTGCGCCATGGAATTAGCATTTGACCGACGCCGAAAGAATGCGCTCAGCATGTGCACTGTTGGTGCCTCGGGCGTACCTTATTTCCATACAGGCCAGCACACCAGCCTCATCTCCAGGCTTCCAAGACCCCTCCGTGGAGCACTCGCCACATGTAGGGCTGAGCTCATCCTGGGGACTAGGGATCTTTGGTGGTACCGCTTACTATCATCTCATTAGGTAGATTTTCTACGCTAATTCTAAGTGGTAGTAGGAACAGCCTAAGCGGCGCGTGACCTCACATCAACAGCAGCGATTCCGAAAGAGAGGAGTCGTTGACGTTGGGACATGAATCCCTATCGGAAGCGTGGGAAACGCTATACGAAGACAATTCTGCCTTGGGTGGGACAGTCCAGTACATCATCACCATCACGCGGTGTGCAGTGGTGCAGGCGAGAAACAGGGATTGGGTCGCCCATCTGCGGCCGTCTTAGCCGGACGAGTCTCTTGGGAGTTCTTTTGTGTTTTTGGCGTCTTGCCACATTGCCGATCCACGTGGCGCATGGGCCTGGCGATGGGTGTTTTGACGTGAGGAGGTGTCTGGGTTGTTTAGTGTGTCAAGATTGAAAGGAGATGGGGTAAACTAGAGCGTGGCCCTGCGACGGTGGTGTGAGTGAGTGAATGAGTGTTGAGTGATGAGTGATGGTGGGTGGTGCTCGTGCTGCCCACCATTTCGTATTTGTTCAAAAGAAATGCCGCGCCCCATCCCAAGCAGATGCGCCGTTCTCCATCAATCCGCATCCGGTGCCGTCTTTGTTGCTGAGCGATGCCCATGGACCGGTGGTGATGTGAATGAAGTGTGAGGAGAAAGCGAGCGAGCACAGCCCCCGTTGTGTAATAGAAGTGCCCCAAGCGTTCCAAGACCCTGCACCAGCCGCTCAACTGGGTAGGCGCAGGGGTGGAGACTGCTGGACTGCCCTTGCCCTTGTTGTGGGTGGCCCTTTGAAGCACTGACACTGACACTGACACTGATCCCATACCACTGACCTGCGTGCTAGCTAGCTTCCCCGCGCTGCCACTGCTTGCGCGCATCCTGTATAAAGCCGACCACATTCCCTCCACCACGAATGGCTTCATCAGACCCCGACTCCCAATCCTATCGCTATCCTCCCGAGTCTTCCTCCACACGCCCTATACTGGCTGATAGCTCTACCATTGCCACTATGAGCACAGCAGAGATGAGCACCAACGGCAACGACACAGGCAAGGCACCCGTCAACGGCGCAGGCTCCATTCGTCGACCCGAAGACCCTTTGGTCAAGGTCCAGCCGCCCCGTCGCGAGGACTTGCAACCTTCATATGCTCGTGTAATCAAGCCTGATGATGCTGATGCTGAAAACCATGGCTGGTACGGCGCGATGGTAAGTCATTATCATGGTACTCTCTCGCGCGCGTAGTGCAACATACCAGGAATCATGTCATTGAAACTATCAATAAACAACGAATTTCAATTCTATTGATGAACGCAAGACTATCGAAATAGCTGGTCTTGTGTCAGGATACAAAGAGTTTTGATGGTTTCAGTGACTTGTTCCCAACTATTTCAGTGAAGCCAGAGTCATATCTAACGTCAGCAATTTGCTAACTTTCATTCCAGATGAACTCTCTCGGAAACTGCGTGGGTACCCTCGGAGCTATTCCTTGCTGCATCATCTGCCCGAACCCATTCAAAGAGGTCAACCAGGGTAATGTTGGCCTTGTCACCAAGTTTGGGCGCTTCTCGCGCGCAGTTGACCCCGGTCTTGTAAACGTCAACCCTCTTTCCGAGAAGCTCATTCAGGTCGACGTTAAGATCCAAATCGTCGAGGTCCCCAAACAAATTTGTATGACCAAGGACAATGTTTCGTTGTCCCTCACCTCGGTCATCTACTACCGCATCACCTCCCCACACAAAGCAGCCTTTGGCATTTCCAACATTCGCCAAGCCTTGGTAGAGCGTACGCAGACTACTCTCCGTCATGTCATTGGTGCCCGTGTCCTCCAAGACGTAATTGAGCGCCGTGAGGAGATTGCTCAGTCCATTAGAGAGATCATTGAGGAGATTGCCCAGGGTTGGGGGGTCGATGTGGAATCCATGCTCATCAAGGACATCATCTTCAGCCAGGATCTCCAAGACTCTCTCTCCATGGCTGCTCAGTCCAAGAGAACTGGTGAGGCCAAGGTCATTGCCGCTCGCGCCGAAGTCGAGTCTGCGAAGCTCATGCGCCAGGTAAGAAGCAAGAGAAACTCGAAGGAGATTGACCATACTAACTCTATTCAGGCCGCCGACATTCTGTCTTCTGCTCCTGCTATGCAGATCCGATATCTCGAAGCTATGCAAGCAATGGCCAAGTCAGGACAGAGCAAGATCATCTTCATGCCAGGTCCAACCCACTCTGGTGATTTTGGTATACCTGGCGTGATGAATGAAGACGCATCAGGGCCATCTGGGCAACGAAACGACGGGGTCCAACATGCCATCAACGCGCAAGTTTTCGAGAACATGTGATCTTTGGCTTATAATTTGTTCTGATGATATGGATACCCAATTTGCTTTCTTGTAATTAATGAAAGGAACCTTCATTTAGGCATTGTTTCTAGTAGAGAGCAGAAATAAAGTGATGAAACCCAGTATCTGCTCTGGCGTTGTAATAGTATTCAGCAAAATCTCCAGCGTAGTTCTCTGTAATCTCCTAAAATGCAGTTCCGTGCGTGTGACCAGCAAACTTTCTTACTCAAAGGATATAAAGATGTATGCGGAGTGATTGAGCAGTGAGAGAGACAAACATGTTTGTGGAGTGAGAGGGTGGTAAAAATTCATCTCTATGATAGGCACTACGCACAATCTGAAAGAACTTACTCTGCTCCTCTCCAACACATTCATCTTTTCTCCAGCGTCCTACTCTGTCCGCAACAAACGTGTATGCCAGTTGCTTCTCGACTTCCCTTGGCCTCTAGTCTCGGTCCAATACAATGGATGTATGACAATGCAATTATCGTTTTGTAGGGGAGCCACTCACCGAGTGCATACAGGAATACAGGAATTACCCACAAAAGGCCAAAAGACGCACGGCCGTGGAGTATCGTGTAGAGCACCCTCGCTTTACTGGAGAGATCAGGAATCAAATATACGACAATGCTGTTTTCGGCAACACGAAAAAAGGTCGAGCGCTCTTTCCAGAGGGCCGGCGCGCATAGAGTTATCGTTGAGCAGAGCAACGTGCCTGAATAATCTGGGATCAGCACTGAGAAAAGGGATATTTTGATTCGCTATGGCTGCACTGGGTTCAATCTTAGGCGCCGTTGAGGGCGTTTGGTGGACAGATCCAGATTGTCTCTAAATTACATGGGTTTAGCTAACATAAAAAGCAGGGATCGACAACTTTCCCGCTTTTACATATGTACTTGATTCTTATCTATGACTATGGATTGGGCCCGAGTGTCGTCTCTCGATCAGCTATGGCCTAACCAGTCTTTTTATCAGCAAATCCTTTTAATTCCCATGTACTGTGAGGATGTCAAATGCAGAGATGGTATCATTCCGCCTCGCCAGTAACATAACATCATTCGTGCCCACCGCCCTCCTTCCCGTATGCTTCGGAGATTGCGCACCATGTTAGCAATCTGCGTGTACATAAGTTCTTTGAGCGCGCCAATGAATTGCGGTTTTGCGTGCAGGTCGGAGGAAAGTATAGTTTCTTTGACGGCTTGTCTGATTGTGTACCAGAGGGCGGATCTGCCCACTGACCCTTGAGATAACTTAAATCTACTTCTTGAATCAGTACTAAAAATTATCTACACTTCAACCCGTCGTTCAAAAGAGCGAATTCTTCATCTGCGCTGGACGTTAGCGGTGGGGCATAGAGTGAAGGTTAGAGTTGAGACTTAGGGCAGTGGGATGTCGTACCAAGGCTCCATGTTCGAGGGGTCGAAGGTTTGGTGGATGGACGAAGACCATCAGCTTCGAGAGGCTGTATCGACACCAGAGATGGCTCCCGCTCCGGAGCTAGATCTGGATGATTCAGAGATGTAAGACAAAGAAAATTACACACTTCATATAGAGGGCAAGGTGAAGAGAAGGATGATGACTATATGTCGACCAAACGCAAGGAGAGTGTAAAAAGCGGCAAAAACTCCTGTCAAAGTCAGGAACCCGTTGCAGAGCAAAACGCCAGTTCACGGTAAGACACCCATCAAGAATGAGACCAGCAAAATGCCAACTGTCCCACCTAGTTCAGCGACGCAAAGGAGGTAATGATGGGCCTGCGGCTTTGACGCCGTTCGCGCCATGACACACCTTCACCTCAAATATCAGTATCGTCATGGCCAGTGATTGCCGATGGCCTCACTGATCACGATGATTGGGGAGAACTGAGCATAAGGTGGCACAGGAAGGGCCAGCAAGAGATCCCTCGCGAGTACCATCCGAGATCTCGAGAACCGAAGGCAGAGCAGGTTGGTATCTCGAAAGTCCAACCATCAAAAGCCCAAAAGTCTGGAGATGCAGATACGAAGACTGGCGCGTTGACCCCGAAGGCAACCACTCCGTCTGTGGAGCCTAAGCAAAATTTGGTCACTCAACCTGAAAAGCCTATGCCAAAGGCAATCGCTCAACCTGAGAAACGAGGGGAAAGCCTTGCTGCGTAGTTAAGCTCCAGCGCGCATATGTCGAATCATCTCGACCACAACTGCCCAAGCTGAGTAATCCATTCCAGGTTCTTCAATCAAAAGCAACAGACTGAAAAAACCTCTTTGAAGATCTTCCTGTAGTTATATGGCTCAGTTTCCCTCTTGTCTCCGCCGAAAAAAATGTTTCTTATGGTGGAACATGGCCTCATATCTGGCTTTTACTAGCCTTCTACTCTTTTTCATGGCTTTTGGTTCTGATACCTAGATTTTTATTTGCTTTTAGTTTGGATGGGAAGGATGGATATGACCATGACACCCAGCTAGCGTCCAATACAACTGTATTCACTCGCTGCTCTGGTAGATGTACAGCTTCTGCTGTAAACCCCTCCATGATGATGTAATGAGTTGCCAATTCCTATTAATGCCCCAATTGCTTTCTCTTTTTTGTAAAGTTGTGATAGCATACTATGGTGGTACATGCAGACACAAACACCCATGGCCAACGAAGTAAAGTCGGCGAATGAGTGCAGCATTTGAAGCCACCAAATCTCCCTGAACAGTCGTTAAGCTTTTCTAAAATTCAACTCGTAGAATTCAACAGTAATAGATATACTACAGATGCTTTATTTTATCCTTTAGCTATTTGAAGCTAACAATGCTAGACACATTGTAGATACTGTTCCTTGTCCTTGGGCTGTTTGAAGTCAACATCGCTAGTCGGAAGTCAATCAAATAATTAATAGCATAGGAAATGTACCGATGCTTGTACCTGTTGATGTATCACTTTGCATGTGTAATAAATATTACCTTGTATACAGGGTGATTTGGAAATTGAACCCGAAGTTCACGAGTTATTGCGCTTCATCATGTCTAGTTATACACTGCAGCAAAGTATGAAGGCATGTATGGATTAATTACATTTTTGTGTGTCGTGTCTAGATCGATCATTTGTAGGAGAGAAGTCGCCGTTGCGGAGGACGAGGTCAGTCAGGATCCGGTAGGATGTACTTGTCGGCGATTATTACTACTAGGATGAGCATGGTTCCGCAATGTATGGTACCGACTGGGAGAGTTTTAATGGTATTTATGAAGGAGGAAGTTAGGTCTCTTTCGATTAGGCAAATAGAGTATGGTTGGGAAGGGTTTAGATGTAGGCATTCTCATGCCCTTGCATGCACTTATTGTACCGGCCGGGGTGCGTAAAATACAATCATCATACGGGTACATGGCATGTACACAACTTGCTAGATAAGTATTGAAGAAAACTATGAGAGTGCGTAAACCCATCTGCATACCCACTTATTATCTCACATTGTTATCCCTCGCAATCTGGTCGTCCGTGAGGCCCTCTCTCAACTTCGTCAAGTACGTATCAAATTTGCTCGACACATTGATAACATGCTTGAGATGAGTATAGTTCATCGTCTCCTTCTTGAACATGGCCAATTGTCTCGCAGTTGTAATGGCGTTTCGAATTTGACGGCCGTTCATTTCGACCCTGGATAGCTCGCTCAAGTAACATTCCACGTCATCGAAGTCGATACCGATAGGAGCGAGATCCTTCTTCTTGCGGCTCCCTGCTTCTGCTTCTGCAATTTGGAAGTCTATTTCCTTGGCCATTTCTCGCAAGCGGTTTAAGAAGTTCTTCCAGATCTTGAAGCGTTGACCTTTAGTGAGGTTCTCGTAATGCAGCGAGAGCTGGAACAGCAGTCAGCTTTTCATCCTGGACATTTCCTCAAAAGTTGGGTCCATCTTACCTGAATACGAGATTTGAATGCTTCATCAAACGTGCCTACTCTGTTGGACGTCAAGATCAGAATACCCTCGTAATATTCAAGGACTCTGAGAAACACGGAGACGAGCGCATTGCGCTCTAGATCAGTGAGCTCTCGCTGCTCAAGGAAGACATCAGCTTCGTCGAGCAGGACAACGCAGCCCCATATTTTGCTAAGGTGAAGAACAGACTCGAGATATTGTTCGACTTGTTCGGGCTTCGTGCCTATGTCTCCACATGTGACGCGGAAAAGCGGTTTCTCGGCCAATTCTGCGACGCTCTCGGCTGTGAAGGTTTTTCCCGTGCCAGGTCCGCCGTGTAAAAGGATGATGAGGCCATTGCCTTTGCTTTCGATGATGTCTGTGCCTTGTTCGCGGGCGATTTGGTTGGTAATGAGTGCTTGGACAAGTTCTTTTGTGTCGCTGTCGATGACGAGATGCGCGAAGGATTGCTTGTTCCAGCTGACTTCTCGAATCATGTCGACTTCCAAATCGACTACAACAGGTTAGTATCTCTGGCGTAACTGAATGCGCTGCTTCGGTACTTACCCCACTTCTTATTGCGTAAGTTGAAGGCGGGGATTGTGTCCGGGAAGATGTAAATCTCCGGAACTGGAGGTGGTTCATCGGACTCCATTGTACTAGGGTCCATACGGCTCACCTCTGGATTGTCAATAGAGCCGTATTCTCGTTTGAAACTGTACTCCCCCGAATGAAGCTGTCTATATGTGCTGAAATCCACCATGAATCGCTCAGCAGTCTGTTAAGTGATCAGCCTTATTCTCCCTAGAATCAATGAACAAACTTACGCCGTATATTCCCTCTTTGTCTTCGTACGAGACCAGTCTTTTCTCCCTACAGCTCCAGAAATTTTCGCCCCGTGTCTTGAGCAGAACTTTCGTTCTCTCTGAAGCATACTTCAACGGGTAGGCACTCAACTTCTGAATGTCCACCTCTTCCTCCAACTCATTGGCTTCCATGACAATCTGGATGAGTCGCTTGTCCTTGAAGAAGGACCCATCATATCTGTACGACCAAGTCAGCAGATCCCATCTCCAGCTATACTTCTTCTTCTTGTCTCCGGACTGGCTTCTCCAGCGCGACTCTATGTCGTCACCGAAGATCTTCTGAGGTGTTCTGCTGTTTGGATACGAGTCGGCGACTCTACCGTGCAAGAATTTGTCTTCTTGGCCGGGTTTGCCGTTCACAATCATGGCGTCCCCCGGTTTGAAGAGGAATACCACGGATTGGTACGAAATGACTTTGCGTTCGAGTTGCTGGTCTACAAGCGCATACATAGCTCCATAGTTCTGATCGATCCAGCCCGTAAGTGCGATCATATGTTTCCGATGTATGGCGCTCAAGCCGTCAAATGCATTTGCGGATCTATGATGGTACCAGAAAATATAAGGTGCCGGCAGGGGGTTTTCTGGATCGAATGATGGAAAAAATTCATCCTTTAGTTTTGGGTTGCCAGTGACGAAGGCCTCGAAGGCCTCTCTCATTTCTTCGGTCTCAAGCCGTATGGTTTCGCTCGACGCTTTTGGCTGGGGAAGCTTATTCTTTTCACGTGAGGCCTTTTGCACATCCCCAATTTGTTCATTGGTCGAGTAGAACTTGCCAATGATGAAGTCTGTGTCCTGCTTTTGTTGTATGTAGCCTTCAGCATCATGGATGGGGAAATGAGCCTTCAGAACGACGCTTCCTTTGGGTCCAATTGCCCAGACAGGCTCATCCATGTACGCTGCTGGTTCTGTTTGATACTCCTCGCGTATGAAGTAAATTGTCTCATATTTGACTTCTACCTCTTGGGTGCCTTTCAACTTTCTGTTTTCTGTTTCCAGCAGTGAAATACGGGCTAGTAATTCGTCATTGCCTGTTGGTGTGGCTATACTCTCAACGCAGGATTCGGAGTGCTCATCGTCAGACGCAGATGCCGTCTTCCTGTCACTTATAGGCTGTATTCTCGCGTGAGGTGACATAATGGGCGATGCACTTCTTGAAATATCCCTAGCTATCCACCGATCTTGTAACCGACGTTGATGATATGATCGAGGAAGCGGAGGCGGTGTTAATATAATCGGTATCAGTCTTCTTCTTTGTAATCGTAAGTGTGGCTGAGGTGGAGGTGGAAAAGGAAGTGGAGGTGGAGGCGGAGGTGGAGGCAAAGGTAGGCCCGGTAAGCCCGGAGGCGGGAGTGGAGGTGGAAGTGGAAGTGGAGGTAGAGGCGGAGGCGGAGGCGGAGGCGGGGGTACTCCCGAAGGCGGGAATGGAGGCGGGTCTAGAGGAAGTGGTGGTGGTGGTGGTGGAAGAGGAGGAGGGGGAGGTGGTGGTGGAGGCGGTGCAACTGGGAAGCTTTGTGATCTCTCAAAATGAAATCCACCAGCTTCGTCGTCTTTTAAATCTTCGCCTTTATGAAGTCCTTTTTCGGATAGAATTAGAAGTATCTCTTTTGCGAAATCACTCGAAGAGGTCTGATCTCTTGAGATAGTGAAGTGGTTCCAGATACGTTCCCAAACTCCTTTTCCCTCGGAATCTTTTGGGTTCTTTTTGTCTTTCTGTTCCTTGGAGGGCTTTGGTTTTTCCGGCCGTGAATATGGGGCGGATTCAAATTCAGGCTCAAATTTAGGATCAGCTTTTTTAGCAGGATCTGATACACCAGGAGTGTGGAAAGATGGATATATATCGACAGCCTCTTCGACCTCCTTGCAGAATTCCTTACTTGTATCTAATAGTAGTCCTCTGACGTGATATGGAAAGAATACCACACTATTGTCGATTTCTGATCTTATCCTTTCTAGTTTTTTCTTGAAAACGTCGTTCCGATGGTCAGTGTCGTGGTGGTGATAGCTGGTAAGGAACCCTTTCCACACGTGTAATAATGCCGCGTGGAGGTATTTCCAGTAACGAAGTCTAAATTCGTTAGGAAAGGTATCCTTTAATTCCTCGATACTTCGAAACTTTGGGGTAGTGACGATCCAATTTCCGACGATGGTGATATAAAGTTCAGCTTGGCTAGCGGTAGCACCTACGGTTCCGTCGTTGTCGGAATCCTCGTCTTGGCTTGTATTATCGTGGTTTTTTTCGTCCTCAGTGCCTTCCTCAGTATCTTCTTTGGGTTTGTCTTCAGTATCGTCTTTGTTTTCGTCTTCTACCTTCTCTGAAAAGCCTCTTCTAAAAGGACCAAAGATATTGTGTCCAAGATCTGACCGGTGACTGCTTCTGTAACCACCTCTAGTGCTACTCTTGAAGTCTTCTGTGGTATTCTCTGCGTTCTCGTCTGTATTGTGGTCTGAATTGTCTTCTGTGCCGTCTTCTTTGCTGTCTGAATTGTTGTCTTCACGTGAGTGGTCTGTGATATCCTCTTCGTTTTCTTCTTCTTCCTCTTTCAACACCAGTACGGGGACGCCTTTCTTGCCCTTCTTGCTTTTCTTGCCTTTCGTGTCTTTCTCGCCTTCCTCTCCTTTCTTCCTTACGCCTTTCTTGCCTTTTTTCTTCTCGTCTTTGGTCTTGTTTTGAGCACTTTGCTTAGTCTCGACCTTTTTCTTCTTGGGCCTGCTGCTAGCAACAGAGCCTTTCGACTCCCACTGCCTGTTGGCGCGCACAAGCTGTCTCCGAATTTCAAGTACCTCGTCGCCCTTGAAGAAACGCTTGGGTAACGCTCCGCCAGCCTCGACCCCGTCTTTCGGGCGGGGGAGATGAGGGAAGAATATATCCAGGATTGGTAACAACAACAGAGGAGCGCAGTTCACAGAGATGCTATGTTTCTGCGACCCTCAGTATATCTAATATCTGCCAGTGGACTGTGGTGAGTTGTGTGGTTGCCTTCCGCTACGACGTTGAGGGCGGTTATGGGAAGGCTGAGTTTTGGAGATGCGTGACACGGGGGGCGTACAAGCTTATTATGGCATGGCCTCGCTTGAGTATGATATCTTATGAGTGGTTAAATTGTTACATGGGGGCAGATAATCGAGGCGATTGGGTTAAGCCTGATGCAGGTCATGCAGGTCGACTTGGGGGCCAAATGCAGCTGGGCCTTACGAGATAACAAACCTGTACAGCTTTGATGGCCTTAAGGCGCCTTCAGGCAGAAGTCAGGAAGCAAACTATGCGCAGATTCATCAAATTCTAGGTAGAATTAAGCCTTACTTTCAGCTACACGCGTTTGGCAGGCTCAATCACGCTGTGAGATTTAAGTTTTGACCCATTTAAGAAGAAACTGCTAGGCTGCCTTCCGTAATATGCCATGGGAGAAGGGCTATGCTCTAGAGTAAACTCAACGATCATACTCATATCCACATTGCAGTCTACCAAATATACTTTAAACCCAACTGACCAACTAGCGATCAAGACATTCGTAGAATAAGACATACCCTAGAATTCCTCCAACGCACCACACTCAAGAGTCCTAAAACCTTCTGTCACCATTGATGCAACAGCCGCTAGCCTGTCTAAAGAAAACACGTATTTGACTTTCGAAACCAAGGCAAAAGATCTAAGTATCACTCACACCATTTACACATCCATCTCGATACTGACCTCACTCACTGAAACCAAAATCAGAGCCTCCATGAAAGCGCAAAACGAGGAGGCTGAAAGAAAGGGTGAACAGAACCGAAAACTTTTCTTTACAACCCAGATCTACTACAGCTCCTTCTCCGAGACGCACTATTTTGTTTCAGAACGGAAAATGAATAGAACCTAGAAAAGTTAGGTGTATGGTAGGGTAGGTAGACGGGTAAGTAATTTGGAAGGACGTGTGTATAATTTATAATGGAAGGCCCTATGCGGAATCTAGACAAAGAAGAAAACAGGGCCAAGCGTTAACGCCATCGCTATATTTATGTTCGAAGAAAGAAAAGACCAAGGGTACTCCAGTCGTTGATTCCTCCCGCCGCACGCGCGCCCCTAATGCAAGATAGGTTGATGAGGTCGAATGAAAAGTATATTTGACAGTGTACAAGTAAAACACTAGGAGTGGTATGCTCGGTAACTCCTATTTTTGTTGGACCCCGGTGAAGGGAAGACGGTAGTAGCTCTGATTATGGTGGTAGTTGAATGCAAGAGCCAACTTTTTGTCATGTGTATATATTAGGGGGGAATTGTGCCCCTCGTAACACATAACCGGGCATGGAAGAAATGCTTATAGCATTGGCGTCTTCTGATGCTGATGGTAAATCTGCGCTGTTCATGACGTCTATGACGACAATGACCACGATGATGAAACTGGGTATCTATAGGAATGATGATCGTCGCTTGCCCATAACAAAATCTCTGGTAAGTTCGAAGCTCAGCCAACTGCTGGCCATGCTGGGTGCAACCTTCAGAAGATTCGGAACAATGCCTTTGTACATGCCTCTAATGCCTTCGGTCTTGACAATCATGCGGATGGCATCAGTAATGCCAGTGTACTGATAGCCCATCCCAGACATGGTGTTGATCTGGAATCTCCGCCGTAGGACATCAAAGGGATAGGTGCAAGTTTGCGCAACGGCTCCAGAAACAGCGCCAGCGGCGAGTTTGCCAAATGCGCCTGGGTCCTTTTGGCCCTCAGGTGTGAACTTGGTGCGCATAATTTCGTAGACCATAAAGTTAAGACCGACGTAAGGTGCTACTCCTGCCACAGTAGGTATTATACCGCGGTATAGTGCAAAGAAGCCACCCTCATTTTTGTACATGGCAATCAATACGCCCCACATTCCTGGGAGCTTTGCGCCGGCTTCTTTCTTCAATCCTTCGAACGAGGCTGATTGAATGGACAACCGGGTGCGAACAATATCGAGTGGGTATGTGAAAGTGACAGACGTGATACCTGCGAGACCGCCGCAGAAAAGTCGCTGGTATGGACCGAGGGGAGCGCCTGGTTCACTCTCAAAAAACTGCAACATGTCAGTAAAACTTATTGCATAACATTGGTGGCAGCATATAAGTTTTTCCTTCGCTAACCACTAAAGGGTTGCAGTAACTCGTGCTTTCCAGATATGCTACCCCACACTTGGGCCAGATCAATCTGTTGTGGCACATGAACAACCAGACTCCCTGTGCTTGCAGAGATCGAATACTTGCTGGGTAAATTACACTCCTCCTTGGTAGAGCAGTTACGGTTGTCACGCGGTGAAAGGCAAAAAGCTGGCAAGGCTTCAGAAGATAGAAATAAAACCCACCCTTTTATAGACATTGTACGCGCCGAACTGCACAGCCGAGTATGGCACTATTCGTATGCAATTGGTCCCATTGCCTGCCATGAATCCTCTCCAGCCTTCATCTCTCCACATTTTTCCTAATGCCTTTGGGACTGACATTTTGTATTCATTGCGACCAACGCTCTGAACCTGGAAGAGAATCTTGAGGCGCTCAAGTGGGGACACAACGGTTCGCGAGACAGCGCCTGCGACGCCGCCGGCGATAAAGGAAGCAAGAACAGGCTGAGCAACGAAGTCCTGAAAGCGCTCGAGGCGCGAAGGCTCGGGAGGTGTAAGGGTCGCGGGCTGCAGGTTTAAGGTCAATTGGTTTCTTCGCATTGTGTAGATCTGAGGTGACAACGTACACTGGCACCCTTTGCGGAATCGGGGGTCAGAGCAGTCATGGCGCCAATTTGTGACTGTTGCTGCTCTAGAGATTTCGAGGTATTCATTGAGCTTCAATGCCAAGAGAGCGAAGAGGTGGTGAGAAGCGTCAAAAGCTGCAAGGTGCGCGCAGCTCCAGCCGGGTCACACCTATCGAAGGAAAGAAGGGATGGTCGGGCGAAGTAACGAGTTCATCGGTCGTGGCTGTGGTTGCGGAGCTGTGGACAGGGTGTCGATGAAGGTTACGGGAGCAAGGGTAGCAAGGCGGGAGTAGAGGGTGAGTCGGCAGCTGGGATTGCCATTCACAGGCGTTGAGAGAGAGAGGGTGTGTACACGGAGCAAGATAGGGCGAGGGGGCCTTCGCGGCGGAGCGAGTGCGCACAAGTAGATTGGCGACGTGCAGTGGAGAGTGGAGAGTGGTAGTGGGTGAGTGTGTGGTGTTGAAGCTGTGGTCGCAGAGTCGGATCCGGCAAAGAGGAAACTTGAGAGATTTTAGCGCGCAGAGCCGAGCCGTGGTGGACAGTCCGCTTGCAGGTTCGGTGGCGGCGCCGATGCAGGTCTAGGGATATATATGTTTTTTCTGATTCTCTGCTAAACGGAGCCTGGAAGTCGTCAAGCAGCTGCACGGCGGTATTTGAGTCCCACTGGGCTGGACTCGACCTGGGTTCAACTTGGCCTGGACGCCGGCCCTGGCCTGACAGCTGCTTTCTCCGCATGCTCGCCTGCGGGAGTCCCCGAATAGGATGTGGCTATGTATCTGCCTCACCTCTGAACTCGCTATTGTTTCACACATTCACAACACTCGTCACTGCTCACCTCACCGCTGCTCATTTGCCATCTGCCGTTTGCCATTTGCGCGCACACTGAAGCCACCGGTGACCAGACCACACATTGCCTACCAATCCGGCCACAAATGTGCTTTGTCCAAGGGGAACCTCACTCTCGTTGCAATCAGCTGCGGCGGACTGGGCAGAGGCATAGGGTCAGCCCTGCATCAGCCCTTTGTTCACCGTGACCTGCATCACGGGAGCCTTCAGGCCACCGCCTCCGTCATCTTTGCCGTCCTTGTCATCGCTTGCAATGCGAAGCACGTCTGACTGTTCTGTCCCATCTGCCTTTGAATATATGTGTCACACGCGCCACTGGCTTCCACTCCACACCGCGTCCACAGCGAGTATACCAAGTACACATAGCACAGAAGTGACGCCAGCGCCAGGCATTCCCATCCCCATACTGGATACTTGTACGTACAATCGTCGGCGTCTCCCCGCTCTCCATGCACCCCGCCCCCACTGGCCCACTGCTTCTCCCTGGCACTGGCACATCCAGGAAGAAGTCGGCCGTGGAAGAAGCAATGGGTTTGGACTGCCCGAGGCCCATGGCGAGAATATCTCGGAATCCTACGAGACTAACGCATCGCGTCTTTTGCACCCATTTGATTTGATTTGATCGCGTCTGCATTTTCAATCTGGAAGGCCTCCGTGAGTGATGATAAGATAGAGAAATAAACCTGCTCTGGTTGGGCAGTTTTACACATGAGGTGATGAGGTAAAAGCTTCTTTGCCTGGGCTGATATCCGATGGTCCGTGAACGGACGTTTGCTCACACAATTCTTCACACCTATTATGTAACAGAGGGGAAGAAAAAAAATCTTTTCTCAAAATCACCTATTTACAAGGTTTCCCAGTGGCCAAAGGCCCCCACTTACGACATTGAATATCATCATGCCGAATTCGAGATTTGGGTAGAGTGAGGTTAAGGGGATGTATACGCCACAGTGTGGCGCGCAGATCCACAGCCACTGGCCTCTTCTTTCCACAAGTTCGGAGCTATGATGCGCTTCGTTCAACATCTCACTCCACAATGCTGTCGCGCCGTGTCTTCCAGCAACTGGCCGATAGCCTGCTATTCGGCTCTGCATTCAGACCCGCAGGCCTCCGATGCATTGCTGCGCAGCACACAATCCCTCATCGAATTGGTCAATCCATTGCTGCTCTTATTCGCAACTCATCCTCTTCTTCATCCACGAGATGGAAATCCCGCCAGGGCAAGGACTTTTTCGCCAAAGAGGCCAAAGTCCAGGGCTTGAAGAGCCGCGCTGCGTTCAAGCTTCTCGAAGTAATACAAAGAGAATAGCAACACGGATGCACAGTGCTAATACGCAGCAGTTGAATGAAAAGCACAAACTGTTCAAACCGGGCCAAACAGTGGTTGATTTGGTACAACAATCGGCCTTGCAACTCTCAAGTATATAACTGAATCATCATTAGGGCTTTGCTCCAGGTTCATGGTCGCAAGTGCGTCTTCACACAACCTATTGCCGATATGTCCAGCAGATGCTAAATGTCAAACTAGGTCGCCGCGAACCGCACCGCCCCCGACGGCCGCATAGTCGGCATTGATTTGATACCTGCGCAACCTCCACGGGGCGTGTCCACCATCCAAGGCAATTTTTTGTCTCCGGCGATTCAGGCAGAAGTGCGAGCCTACGTACAAGACCCGGATCTTGGTCGACCGCGCAAACAAGTTTCAGACGCGCATAAAGGACTTACAGAGGAAGATCTGGAGAACCTCGAACGCGACTATATTGATATTGAGCGGCAGACTCATCTAGAGGGAATTGAGACTGAGACAATCGGACAGCCCAAGAACAGCGAAAAAGATGCTGGACTTCCAAAGGGTAAACTATCTCTAAAGGAGCGGGACAAGCTACAAGGAAGAGTAGTTGATGTGGTGCTTTCCGACATGTCAGAGCCCTGGGACCAAACCACCGGCTTCCACAACAAGAGCCTTAGTGACCCGTATTTTAGGATGCAAAACACAAGCGGCAATTCATTCCGGGACCATACTGGCAGCATCGTACGTTATTCATACATGAAGGCCCCCCGACGTGCATGAAACTAAGTCTATTCAAGGATTTGTGTATAGCAGCGTTGACGTTTGGATTCGACACATTGCGCACAGGGGGACATTTTCTATGCAAGTTCTACCAAGGTGCCGAGGACAAGGCGCTGGAAACAAAGTTGAAACGGCTTTTTACTAAAGTCCATCGAGAAAAGCCGGATTCATCCCGCAGTGTACAAGAGTCCCGATTTGGTTTCCGCAAAGGATTCTGATTTGCTAACGTCTGGCCAGGCGTCCAAGGAAGCATACTTTGTAGCCCTACGCCGCAAAGAGACACCAACGCGAGACGAGGTTTTCCGGGATTGATACGATGAAGAGAGTTATAGCACATCATGTTACTTCGCTTCACCTGACAATTTGTTTGCTTGATCTACAAAAGGGGAAGAACTTACGACGCCCGTTCGGCACAACGAAGGACAGGATCGAACCATCCGGTGTCAGCTTTGCTGCAGCCACCAGAGTGGTATCACGGATGGCCCGTTGAGAAACGAGGTTTAATTTGATAGGGCGAGCCTCCCGCGGCATCCGCTTGAAGGACTTTGTTCTTGCTTATGGAGGATATGAGGACGGGGTATGGAGCAGTAAGACAGTGAAGCTCGTGCTGCCGGGAAAGGTAAGGGGGAGGGTTATATTGTGTGGGCATTGATGTGTTTTGGAATGGTGGATACAGGCAGAGAAGGACAGAGGTGAGTGGAGAGACGTTTAATGGGGATGTGTATCATGGGACGCATGGGGCGCATGGGGCGGTTGACTGCAGCATGCATCATCTCACAGCGGAGAGGACGATGGCGATGGCGATGGGGCGGGCGGGTTCCCCGTTGGTTTACTAGCGAAGGCGCTCGTACAGGCGAATGGTGGCTTGCCCGGAAGCAACCAGTGGTTGAAGGGATAGACAGAGGATGAGCAGGATGAGCAGCATTGGATGTCGCACCGGAACGAAGACAGCGGGACGGATCTGGCTGCGTTTCGTGGACCGGAAGCTCCGAGTGGGCCAAGCGACAAGGATGGCAGGCACCGCACAGGCACGCGCCTGCCCTTTCTTTGCTTTGCTTTGTGTGCGCGCGTGTGTGTGTGGAAGTTGACTTTTGAGAGAACCTTGTAGCTAGCTATTCAATACCCCCCCTCTACAAGTATCTGTCTACCAAGTGATGATGATGCTGGTGATGCTGTTACGGTAAATACATAGATAAATTGCTAAAACAAGAAAAAGGTGGCCGGTGCCTGTTTCGTCGTTCGATCCGCGCCAATAACACAACATCCGCCACCCTCTGCAGGCTCCAAAGCCCTTTCGTTCCCAAACTCTTATCACACTCCGCACGTTATTCCTTTCTTTGATCATCCCATCCCACACCCCCCAATCAATCTAAATCCAGCTGTGCAACATACCCAATGATTTGCAGACGCTCCGATGGATTACCAAACCTTCAATAGCCAGCATCCCTCGTTTGCCGGGCCCTTCTCCACCTCGTCTGCTGCACACGCACAAGCACACCTCGCCCAGCCCACGCATTCCCCGCAACACTCTCAACTGTACGCGGATCCACAGGCCCGGCTCCAGCAATCAAACCCGTCGTTCGCCTATGCCCAGTTCCCCAATGGTCAGCCCCAGGCCTTTCCGTCCTCCATGGCGGCGAGCGGCCCAGGCAGTGGCGCCATGATGCAGCAGCCTGGCGGAGGTCCAGGACCAGGAGGACCAGGAGGAGGACCAGGCATGTCGCAGAACCAGCTTCACCAGGCACGAGGTACGTATGCCGTATATCTCCTGTATACTAACACTCGTCTCCTCTTCCTCTGACCTACCCCCATCCTACCCCCTCCTCCGGCCCACAGAGACTCGCTGTTGATGGCCGCCCGAGACCGTCGTCGTTGAAACGCCTGGCTGACAAGCGCTCTGAAAAAGCAGCCGCCTTCCAACAACAACAACAGCAACAGCAGCAACAAGCGCAGCAGCAGCAGCAGCAGCAACACCATAACCAGCAATCACAGCAACCCCAACTCTCCTCGCCGAGCCCCTACACCTCCAACCCGCCCTACTCCCAGGCCCTCCCTTCCCCCGCCCACCAACAACACTTTGCACACAACCGGCAGACCGCCTCGCCTGCCAGCAACAGTGGACAACCGTATGCAACCCCCCAGCCGCACCAGTCGCCGGGCCACGTCCCTTCAAACTCCCAGTCACAGTCGATGAACCCACCTCAAAACCAGAACGCCAAGTCCGAATCTATGCAGGCTCAAACTCCCGTAAAGACTGTTCCACAGTCGCCTGTCTCGCCCGTCGCGCAAGCCCGGGAGAAGGAGCGCATGACGACCCTCCTAGAAATTAACTGTCTGCTTATCAAAGAAGTCTGCGATCTCCAGGCCCAGGGCAAGGCTGGTCAGATACCCTCTCCGGACGGGAAGCAGGAGAGCGGAGAGAAGTCGAAGGAATATGTTGAGTGAGTATACGCACCACTATCGCATTTTTCTTCGCGACACCCGTGCTAACCAAACGCCAGCTGCATGCGCCGCCTCCAAGCAAACCTCGCCTTCCTCGCCCAAAACGCCGAAAAGACTCACAAGCCGAATCAACAAATACAGCCCGGCCCCGCAATAATGACGGCTCCCGCCTCCCCCGAAGAGCTCGCCAAGCTCTATGTCAAACTCCAGGGCCTCTACCCCGGATGGAAGGGCCAAACCGCACAAATGAAGGCTTCTCCAGGACCCCAGAGACTGAATTCGGCGTCGTCACAGCCCAATAGCGCTGGCATACCGAACCATATGCAACCTCCGAACAGTGCTGGCTTACAAAACAACATGCAGCCACCCAACAGCGCTGGCCTCCCACCAAACATGCAATTACCCAGCAACGCGAATGCCATGAACAACATGAATAATATGAATAACATGAACATGAACATGAATATGAACATGAACATGAACAACATGAGCAGCATGAACAACATGGGAAACATGGGAAATATGGGAAATATGGGAAATATGGGTAATATGGGTAATATGAGCAGCATGGGTAACCTACAACAGTCTCCAGCTCCCTGAAATGGCATTGTTTGTTCAGAATCCTACAGCAACTTCATTAGGCGTACTACTGGGCATTTACTGTATTTTTTTTTACCAATCTTCTGGGATCATTGCACAGCAATAGAGCGACTTACCCGTCTAGTTCTAACAGAGGCGTGTACATGGGGATAAAACCAAATCACTTCAGGAGTCGGGCACCTCTATAAAATTGGGCGGGGTTAGTGGAGCTTCTTTGAGTCCTTGTCTGGGCTCCGGTTTCTTGAGCTAAGGACGCTTGGGTTATTTTTGAGATGCTTCCCATTGTTACTTGGGAAGGAAGAAGAAGCAAGGGCGACAAACGGGCACGTCTGTCTCCCACGCTTGTTACTGGACAGCGCCCGCCATGACATCATCATCATTATTCTTATTATTAAACTCCGGGGAAATTGGAGACATGATGGGAAATATTATCACCAACTAACTTGACTTAGTCTTATCTGAGTCTTTATTGCTTTTTTTTTTTGGCTTGATTGCTTTCTGCTTGAAACCATATCCATTCATCTGATATTCCATTTTGCTAGATACCTCTCAGATGTTTTTCTGGTTTAATGTTTTGTGAGCTTTTTCGGAGAAAATATGTATGTATGCTTATAATTTTTGGAGAACGATGAAGTGTATGCGGATGATGCGGCATTGACAAAGTTATGGCTTCTTTTGATGTGTGTTTGAATTGATCAGCAAGCAATTAAAATGTTTCCTATGAAAACTATTTACTTCGTTCATACATATATATACTCTTTGGTAACCCTTGACTACCATCACACTACACTCGCTTCATTTATTTGAATGAAGTTAACCGTTTTGTCAGCAAAAAGCTCAAACCGAGCTTCATGTTACGACAGACGGAATTTCATCTGCGCCTGATGTCTTACGTTGGATTGCTGGACGGGATTTTATGTAGTGTTATGTTTGGAGGTTTGGGGGGCGGGGGGTATATCATGATGATGCACACACACATATATATATGTATATTCATTCTCTAGTCTAGACATAGCATGAGTAGCCAAGCCGGTCGATAGCTACACAGCGCTGGAGAATCAAGAGTCAAGAAAGGTGAAGGTAAATAGAATAATTAAAAATAAGAATTGGGCCAGGATATAGGTGGAGGAAGAGGAGAAGAGATAGAAATAGGGATAGGGTTTATGGACGGCAGGCAATGAACGCAACGAGGTAAGAAAAAAGAAAGGAAGGATGATAGGAAAGATGATAGGAAGGAAGGAAGGAAGGAAGGAAGGAAGGAAGAAATGAAATCTACTCTCGAGCTCAAGTCAAGTCAGTCGTTCAAACATCACAGACAAGACGAAGACGTAAATATGTAAAGCATATAACACATCACAAAAGCCCCCGGGGCCACCCACTTTGCACGAAGACTTTAGAGAGAATTAGGCTTTAGTAAGGAAGAGAGAGAGCTAGACTAGAACTATAATAACTAAAACTAGGAAAATAATAGAGAACTTAAAATCAAATATATCCACCCATTCCATTTCATTTCCCGAATCCGAATCCTTCCTAGTTCCGTGTACGTGTGTGTATGTGCTTATTCTGTTTCCTTGAGAGAAGAGAAAGCCAAAAAGGGATACTGAAAGAAAAAAGAAATAGAAAAAAAAGGAAAAGGCAAAACTGTAGTATAAGAGACGAGAAAAAAAAGGGGGGGTGTTATCGTATCGTTGGTATCATTATTTCGTCCACTGGTCTTTCTCCTCCTTTTCAATTGCCCCAGCATCGTTCCCAATGTTCCTTCCAACTTCCCACTTTCAATTCCAAGAATCATATACAGGTGAGATCAAAACATCTATTGCAAAACAGTCCTTCAAGGGAAAAGGAGTAGGGAAAAGGAAATAACCCGGATGCATACAAAATAAAGGCACTATTAAGTCCTGACAGAGAAAAGGGTAGGGAAACAGCAAAAGGGAAAACCCAAGCTCCACTGCCAAGGATAGATATGAAAGAAAGGGAAAGAAAAAGAGCAAACGAATAGCGCCAAAAGAAACTACCGAAACAAGCCCTGCAAAACACTCTCAAGCTTCTCCGCAAGCGGATCGTCAGCCTTGCGTCGTCCGTACTCGTCGAACCGTGGTGGCAGCTCGATAGTGGCGTCTGAAGAGACAGAGTCCGGCGAGTCGTCGCGATGGCGTTTGCGCTCTTGTGTGTCGTCTTGGTTGCTGTTGTTCCTGGTACCGTTCATTTCACCATTACCACGTCTACCCCGATCCCTCGATTCCCTATCGTCTCCCCTTCTATGATCCTCAAGGTCATAATCACGCTCATCCCTACCATCCCTACTAGATCTATGACCCCGAGATCGATCCGGGGATTTCGTGCGTTCTGGTGACTGCTCCTGGGGGTTCAGATCGAATTGGACAGACTTTGCATTTGTATGCACGGGAGAAGGAGCAGCGGGACTCTTGTCATTTAAACCATCTGTAGATTCATCATGGTTAGCCGTGCTTACTCAATGGTCAGGCGAAAGCCTTGACCCACCACGCGCTGAAGCAAATGCAGGTGCTTGAAAGTGCTCAGGATGTGATGGGGCCGGAGCACTCACATTATCATCCGGGCGCCGGTATTGTCTCGGGTCATAGGGCGGTTGTTGAGGAGGGTCGTAGTGGCCTTGCTGAGGATTACGGACGTATGGATTGCCTGGTTCGTTGACGGGCGTGGGAGCGTAGCCGGATGGAGGACCAATGTTGTGCTGCTGAGGTGGAGGGTAGTCCGCGGGGTTATATTGATTATATGGTTGCTGGTACTGGGCATCTACAGGTTGCGTTGGAGGTGGAGGGAAGTAGTTGGTTTCCGGGAAATAGCGCGTGTCTTGACTGTCGTTAGTGGGCGGAGGGCTGTAGCCACTGGAAGACTGAGTGGAGTCTTCATGTCCTGTAAAAAAGTAAGTAACAGAGCTCGGATATACCTCAAAGAGCCCACTCACTAAGTCTCTCCTTTTCAGCCTTCTTGCGATCTCGCCGCTTCGCTGCCTCATGGGCAGCCAAACCAGCGACACCAGCAACCGCCGCTGTTTCCGCCACCTTTCGAGTACGACTCTTGCTGCGACTACGGCTTGAGCGACGCCCGCCATCTGAAGAAGACGAGGAGCCTCGCCTTCGCCGCCTGGACCGAGATCGATGATCTGCCGGATCGTCGTAGTCACGAGCCCGCGGTCGCGCAGCGGCGTCGGTATAAATTGGATCACCACCGTACTCTACTAAGGCTGAGTCACTTGCTGTGCTACGGCGCCGGGACCTAGAATGTACTGACTTGGATCTTGATCTTGATCTGGACCTTGACCTTGACAATTCTCGTTCCTCCTTCTTAGCCCTGTGCTTCTCGTACAGCCCAGTGAGGGCCGCTCCGGCGGCACCAGCAGCAGCAATTGGTACACCTTGTCGGACACGGCTTCGGCTTCGCTTGCCCTCACGCTTTCGAGACTTGCTGCGATGGTGTTCGACCAGCCCGGCGACTGCAGCACTAGCAAGGCCTACTTGTGCTGCCTTTCGGTTACGGTGTTCGGGACTCATGTGTCTGCTGCTGTGTCTGCTGCTTGATCTTCCTCTCTCTTCAGTGACCGACACGACTGAAGACCTCCTTCTCCTAGATCTGCTACGGCGGTCTTCGATAACAGTGGTCTTGTTGTTGCCCTTCCGTCCCGCCGCGTAAGCAAGAGCTCCAATACCAGCGAGGGCAGCAACCGTTCCGATCTTCTTTGCTCTTGACGTCGATCGACTGCGACGATGATGATGCCTATGCCTTCCTCGTTCTTCAGAGGCGGACCTGGATCGAGCCCTGAACCGACTGATGGCTTCGGCCCCTACAGCACCCAAGGCGCCGTACCCGAGCGTTTGACGGACATGATGGCCAGGTTCTTCCCCCTTGCTCTTTCGATGATGCCTAATTATCTGAGCTGCAGCAACTCCACCGAGGACTCCTTCAGCGAGATGTCGTCGATGGTGGGGGCTAGAGTCGCGTTCCCAAGCCTCCTTCTCTTTGTGGATGTAAACAACGTCATCGTCACTATACGCATCACGTTCGCGGGCATACTCGCGCTCGTCATAGTAGGACTTCTCGCGGCGGCCGCCTCGGTCGATTTCCTTTACCTTGCGTTCGTAGTAATAGTCTTCATCCCGTCGACGCGCAAGCTGCCTGTCATCGACTACATCAGTACGTTCAATAATCTCATAGGAAGGCTCTTCCCGTCGCACGATAATTGGCTGAGGCGCGGATTCTTGAAGAATAATGGGTTGCGGGGCCTCTTGGCGGATAACAATAGGCTGGGGTGGGGGTTGTTCCGGGCGAAAAAATTCAGTCGACCGAGAGTACCTTTCGAGTTCGTAGGGAGGTTGTTCTCTGGGCAACTCTCGCTCATACTCGCGCTCCACACGATACTCTCGGACTGCGGGGGGCGAAGGGGATCTTTCAATTTCGCGTTCGATCCTATACTCGCGGACTTCTCGCCTGGGCGAAGGAGAGCGGTCGACCTCGCGTTCGACAAAGCGGTACTCCCGAACCTCACGATCCCGAGGGGCTGGATCATCTCGTTCTACATAGTACTCCCTGACCTCGCGACGCTCGTCGTGGGGTTCGCGGCCGCGATGGACCAGACGCATTTCAGATTCGTAGACATCTTCCTCGAGGCTTCGGTCTGGGACTTTGTAGCGCTTTACGGTAGTGTAACTTCGGCCGCCATGGGAGCTGGTCTCCCAGTCGCGCTCCCGCTCTCTCAAGATGGTTGACATGACAAGCGAGTGCGAGACGAGGCGGGAATGTCGTCAGACACTGGTGATTTGCGCAGCGGGGGTTGAGGATAGGTGCCGAAATGGAGGGAGAGGGATTCGAGAGGTGGTGTGTTGCGAGCAGGTAAATAATAGCGAATGGTCAGTCGCGGTCAGTCGATACGTCCTCTGGGATGGTTTTGTTGCCCTGTGACGATGCGGAGGCTGGCGGGAGCTTGCAGTGGCTGCCGATCGCGAGCGCGATGATTGGGCCCGTAGTC
Organism: Acrocalymma vagum; assembly: GCA_028476805.1. Taxonomy (NCBI): domain Eukaryota; kingdom Fungi; phylum Ascomycota; class Dothideomycetes; order Pleosporales; family Acrocalymmaceae; genus Acrocalymma; species Acrocalymma vagum. The sequence continues at coordinate 48,604 of JAQGEP010000004.1, forward strand.
TGGATCACCACGCGAAGGATATGAGGATGCGCACCGTCTGCAGGAATGAGGATAGCAGTGTCTCGAGTGGAATAGGTGTTTAAGACAAGGGGAGGGATAGTGGGCACAATAAGACTTCTGTTCGACCTGGCGCGGCTAGCCAGGCGCTTCCCAGTTTGGTGGGGGGAAATTCAGTGAGTCGCGTGCTGACGTCACAGGAAGAAGCTGCCCGAAGCAACACCACCAACAAATGCACACTCAACACACTTGCGACGCTCTAGATGTCGGGGGCTTTCCTTGCGCAAGAGGGCCCGCTCGGCTCTAAATATCGCCATGCACAGCATCCGGTCTGCCTCACTCTCGCTGCGATCGACTTGACAAACGTCCATTTCTGACCGCGCCTCCGCCTTGCGTACTAAGTACATACCAGCACCAGCCCATCAAAGCCTGGAGCCATGCGTGCTCTTTGGCTGCTTTGTCTCCTTCATGCGAACGCCCGCTTGGACCCAAACCATGTTCCATGTTTCACCTCCTCTTTCACGCTCGACAAGCTCACCGGACTCGCCCTCGATATGTAGTTGTGCCCATTAGGCACAGCCACCGAGACGGTGTATAGGTACCGGGGGCCAAGGGAGAAATCTTCAGGCCGCAGTCCGTGGCTGGCCGGGAAGAGTCACGCTGCTGAGAAATGTGTAATCAACATCCTCGCTGCCTTGCTCTTCTGACCAACAGAATCTCGTGGGAAGCAAAGACTAGAACTTTTCAGACAGCCCGGTTGCCCATCTACAACCCATCGCCCAGCGCATGCGGCCATTTGCAGCCCAGAGCAGCCGGGAGAACCATGCATGAGTTGCATGTTGTTCTATCGGGGTAAGGGTGCTAGGCAAGCACCTATGACAAAATAAATACATAGGGTGCAGACCTCAAACGCGGAGCAGCCCGATGACTTACAAGTACTCACACTTGTCGCCTTTGCGGCTCAATGAATGATTGTTCTCAGGTGGAGCAAGGTTGTCTGTTCCATGGCTTGGACAGATTGGATCTAGCTGGAGCATTGCCCCTTTCACTCTAGAATCTGTTGTAGCTGAGGCGGTTGAAACTTGTGTCCTTTCTCATTCAAGCATGCTCAAGTCGACCCACAGTTTCGATGCGTTTTGCGCAGAATTGTTTGCAAATCTACAGACCATGTTCAGAAGATGGTAGAAACCTCAGGGCAGCCAATGAATTCGAGTTGATACAAAGACATCATCGGTCCGTGACAGCGGGAATAGCCTTCGACTACACTTACCAACCGGGTCTGGTGGTTGACTCTAAAACTCACCGGACTGTCCAAGGCTACCGGTAAAGCATATGGTTTAGCTCGACGGAGATGGACGTTCCACTTCCCCTATAACTATCCCGTATTATTCACCTTTCGTGTCGGCGATCCGTATTGTGCTGAAGTTGGCGTAAACTTCTTTTCAGCTCATATTCCGGAGTTGGGTAGAGCAAACGAAGGCATTTTGCGCGGTGCGCTGGGTGTAGCGAATAGGCCATGCTTGTGAAACGGCAGTAAACATGAGCAGTTGGAAGACTTTTGAGGAGTCATATTTTTAGAGGGCATGGTAGCGCAGAGCAGAGTCCGACGCAAGAGGTGGGGTCAATCATGTGTCGCGCAAAACAAGGTTGGAGGGATCCATCTTTGCAAATGGTCTCATCAGCAAGAAACTTGTCGAAGCTCAGGAGAGCAGGCGAGGGGTTTCTAGTCTGTCCAGGCAATGCCTTGGTAGGTATGGAACCGATATAAAAGGGTCGGGGGTTCAGCCAAACAAATTGCCGATTGGTGGTAGGGGACATTGCACTAAGTCTGAGAAGGGGTTCCGGTATGGTTCTTGGTTCAAGGAGCGCAAATCCATGGCATGGACCATACGAATGCACGAATGCACGAAGCGCAAGAAGCCCATGCTAAACCAAAGTCCGGACTCCCAAATCGAAGGGCACGTCATTTACGTCACGTGGAGCCTACCGTGGACGAGACGCGCGCTTCCACCTGTCAAACTTAACAAGGCCGCGGAGCTGACGCCAGGCAGGTTTGAGAAGCAGACAGGTTGCAGGAACAGACATCCGTCAGCCAGCGTGCGGGATAGATGATCTCAGCATGGGGAGAATGAGGAGAGACGTTTCGATGTCCGAATATGGCCTCGGATCGGCCAGCCCCAAAAAAAAAAAACGGCTGAGGAGATCAGTGGTAAAATAAGAGTTGGGAGTGGCTGCCCGGTGGTACAGGCGAGGGCTTGGCATTCAATGGGGTCGGAATTGTACATTGTGACTGGTGACTCTGTGACAGGTTTTGTGCAGTGTGTACGAGGGGTTGCTAACATTAGATAGATAGATGGCCATGTGGACATGCTGGGGAGGGGAGGGGGGGGAAGAGGTGTGATAGCTGCGGCTCTGAAGAGGGCGGATGGCTGAAGGGGGTGGTGGACATGTGGACATGATAGAGCAGCCACTGAATATATTGGCCAGGCCCGCTCGTACGAAGCAGTGCTTGAGCAGTAGGTAGGCAGGATGGGATGGGATGGGCTGGGATGAGCGGGACGGAAAGCCCCTGACTTGTGTGTTGGTGTCGGTGGTTGGGAAATGATGGACAGGCGCACACAGGTAATAATGGCGGAGGGCAGCAGACGGTGGCAGGAACGATGCAAATCTAGCAAAATAGCAGGAAGGAGAGACCACAGACAGGCGGAAGGGCAGGCAGGAGCAAGCCAGCCGGTTAGAGCGGCCAATTCCACGTCAGCGCCAAGCTTTGGCTGCCCTCTTAGCGGCAATGTTCCGAACACTCGCGCCTCTATCTTGAGCGCGGGACGACTCTGCCAAAGAAGCCACACGTCTTCATGATTGGGGATCTGGGGCCTCGAGCTGGCAACTTGTCCAAACTCTGCTGCCCCTGAGCAAAACAAAAAGAAATACCTCCCCGCCAAGATGCCCTCTTCCATCTTCCATGTTCCCTTTTCTTGCCTCTTCCGGGTAGATACCTCCCATATGCTGGCAGGTTGACCAGGCCAGGGCAAGGTATACAGCACCTACGACCAAATCATCAAGTCCAATGCTGTCCCGTCCAGTCCAGTCCACTTGCAGAGTCAGAGTCGCAGGCCCCGGGGGTCCATCTGGCGAGCCACAGCCTACAGGCCACTGGCCACACACGCCCATGGTTGAATCGCAAAGGGAGCCAGCAAGCTCATGCTAAGGCGTACCTTTGCGTCTTGGCACTCCACTCGCGCTCTCGTCTGCTATGGCAGGGCGCTGCAGTGCAGGGTTCCTGGTGGCCGTGACCCACTCGGGGGTGGGAACATTCCCCCATAAAGCTCATAAAAATCCACGAAACCCGTCTGTGCCCCCCTTCGACGGCTTCGTCGTATTTCACTCCTCTGTCTACTTACACTTCTTCTCCCCCGCCGCCGTGATCCCTTTTGCTCGCTATTCCTACGCCGCTGCCATTCCTTTGCGTTCCTCCGGCGTTTGCGCGTCTCGTCGTCGTCATCAATCCCCGCCCGTCTTTGATGCTTCACCTCCGCTGGAGCCATTGAATAACCAAGGAACAGACTCTCCGATGATCAGACCGGCTCGACTTGAGATCCCCGTTTCCAGATAAACGGGCTCTACTTCTCTGCAACCCCACCGTTGACGACTTCTCCAAAATGGCACCGCGTGACGCCAACTGGGTAGATGTAGGTAACCCTTCAATATATCTCCTACGATAGCTTCTCGGATCGTGTGACACAGAGGCTGACGTCTCTACTTGTACAGGGCCTCCGAGGCGTTGCCTCATTCATGGTAGTGTGTGGTCATCTGTGTACAGCCTTAGTACCGTGGTTGCACTCTCCCGCACACGACCCAAAGACCGCCCCCCGCCTATTCCAATTGCCCTTCTTCCGTCTCGCTGTCGGAGGCCGTTCGGCTGTAGCGCTCTTCTTCCTCATTACCGGATACGTTAACTCGATCGGCCCCATTGGCAAGTCGCGTGCTGGAAATCACAATGCTGCCTTCACTGGTATTGCCCGAAGCGCTCTTGCCCGATCCGGCAGACTGATTCTCCCCACCATGATTGCAACCGCGCTCACATGGTTTATGGCGAACGTCAACGCATACCATATGACCAAGCACGTTGATTCCACCTGGATCCGCCAGGGCTGGCATCGCCAGGAGCCGACCATATACCAGGCTTTCCGATCGTTGTTCAAGGCTGAGATTGAAACGTGGACAATTGGCTGGGACGAGTACGACGGCACACAATGGACATTGCACTTGTTCTTGGAGGGCAGCATGCTTGTATACATGACCATGTTTGCCACAGTCATGGTTAAGCCCAAAGCGAGATTCCTGATCTATGCCGTTCTGTATCTCTACTACTGGCAGTGCGGAGAGGGTAAGATTCCCCGGATAACAAGGGACTATGGCAAATGACAGTTTTAACTGACTTGAACAGGTCTCGCAGTTGGCGCCTTGAAGGGCTTAAATATCGTGTTCGGAATGTTTGTGGCTGAACTGCACAACCACTATAAGGATTCCGCGACATCGGTCTTGCCTTCCCCCATTCCCGCAATTATGATTCTTGTAGGAATGTTCATGGCCGGATATCCTCAGGACGCACAGCAGAATGCACACTGGTCCCACGTCATGCAAAATATCATGCGCAGCATGACTCCAAAGGACTCGGATATTCGACGATACTGGGATCACCTTGGCGCTGCCACTGTACTCCTAGGAATCTTCTTCTCTCGCAACGCTCGCCGCGTTCTAACTTCACCCGTTTTCAACTTTCTCGGACGCGTTAGTTTCCCCGTTTACCTCATGCACAACACTTTCATCAAATCTGTCCTGACTTGGATGATCTACCTACCATCTGCCATGAATCCCCCGAAGAACGAGAAAGGAGAACAAATGGACTTGCAGAGAGGATCTACGACTCATGTTTTGATCGCCATCGCCGTCTTTTACTATCTTCTATACCGCACGGCCGCGCTTTGGGTCCAACACGTTGACCCTGTGTGTGCGAACATAGTCAATGCGGCCACCAAATGGGCTTATGGCGAGCCAACGCAAACAGAGGGCCGACCGATTCTGAGTAATGGACACAAAGAGAAGCCAGTTCTTCCAGCATAGATTTCCTTATACCCAGTTCGGACTGCATGATATCTCAAACCTTTCGCATACCCCCTTTTTAACTTTCCAACTACCACTACCTTCTGTCGATATCTTTCTTGGAGCCGGAGCCTGGTTTCTTCGCCTCAAGCAGACATACATTGTTTTAGTATTACATTTTACCTCATCACCCTTTCTTTGTCTTCGTCCTCTCCTTCCTCGAATCTTAACACTGTACGATCAAATTCCTGGCAGCGTCTGGAGCGTCTTCCGAAGTTTCAGCAAAGTCAACGAACTCGGCTATTTCAGCGTTTCTCTATACCCGATTTGCGTGAGAGATTTGGGGGTCCCAAAAATCTAGGAGTTTTTGGAAAAAAACGTGGAGGAAAGTTACATCTTGGGGCTCTCTTGAGAGAGTACCTAAATGGTTTTTATTTGATGTTGGCTATATCCCAAAAGCAGAAGAGATTCTGTATTGGGGTTTGACAGAGCGAACGAGTGGGTGGAGTGGATCAGGTCGTGATGGCAGCTCACCAATGTTGTCTACGATCTATTCATTCTCATCTCCGTCCGTCTGTGGTAAGGTCAAAAACAGTGGATTCAGGAAATTGAGGAATTGGTCGATGGAAAATCCTGTCCATCCACACCCTGATTCTTCATGAGAGGTGGTAATTGATACTGAGGGACTGAGAGGGCCAAAGCAAAGCATAACAGCTTTCGTATCAAAGTGAAAAAAAACAAATGCCAAAAAATGTTATACATCCATCATAAGGTGCTTTGTAGTTTGCGTAATGTTTGCCCGGAAGTGAGTTTGTGTATGTGCGTCGTGCTGTTGTATTCTCAATTCGTGGAGATGAATGATGGCGAGGTACAAACTTGAGATGACTTTCCTTCAATGGGATAACTAGTAATATTTCCGTTTACCATGCCATGGCACTGGGCCCTATCCTACATGCACCTATGCACCCATACCGCATACACACACACATACTTGACTCACGTACGACATACACACCTACCTCTTCGCACTAGACTAGTCCCACATCTCGCCTCGCCCTATCTAGCGTGCATAGCGTGCACGATATCTAACTAACGTACGTACGTACGCACCACGCATGTCTGTCTCCACTTCGACCCCACTCCACTCCATCTCATCTGCCGCTTCTTCCCAATTCCCAAATCCCAATCTCCCGGTAGCGGGAGATAGAGCGACTTCAAGTGCGTACGTAAGTCTTGTTGGTCTGGGATGGGATGGTTTTGTTTTGTTTGGTTGCTTGGGATGGGTTTACTTGACTCGCGAGTTAAGATGTCTGTTTTAAGCTATAGATATGAAACGGAGAACGTACGTGGATGTAGACGTAAGTACATGTGTGTACGCGGCGCGCTAGGTGGTGTATCTACGATATAGCACGGTACGGTAGTGATAAGTGGAAAGTGTTGTGTTATACAGCGTGGACGCGTGGAAGTGTGCGTGTTTGTTATTGTTTGGATGTAACTTGGTGTGGTGTGGTGCTGGTGGAACGCACCTTTTTAGAATTGTGTGGTAGAGTAGAGGGACGTGTTAGATAGGATGAGTATGCGATGAAGTGGGTATACATTTTTTTTCCTACGTGGATGTGCGTATGTGGTACTAGGGAGAAGGATGGTATATATGCATGTATGTATATTGCACCGAATATACATTAAAAGATACACTTACCTTAGATTGATGTAACAAATCCTACTCTGGAGCTATCGAAATGCCTTTTCTATCACAGATGCACTCGTTCGAATACATGGATCTGAGATATTTTTAGCATCGTAGTCTCTTTTCTTCTCTTTTCTCTTATGTTAAGCTCATTGAGTTGAGTGCGAATGCTTTTGGTGAATAGGGAACATGGAGTTCGGATTTCGGGGGTTCGGAAAGCATGATGTGGTGTTGTATGTGTACGTGGTCAGTGGGAGTTTTATGAATTAGACGCAAGATAGGAAAATGTGCTTGTTTATAAGTATTAGATAGAGAAGAGAGAGAGAGAATGTGTGTGAGCCAGAGTAAATTCAAGCAATCCGCGTAGTAGGACAACCAGAACGAAAGAAAAAGATAAGACATATAGAAGACGACAATACAAGACATGGAAGAAATTATAAAAAGTAAAATCTTTAGTACGTCTCTACCACCTACTACATACAATCCTCCCAACCGAACCGCCGCACGCGATTACCCCTCTGAACGGCAATCTCGACGTATACTACTGTATCTTTAAGCAAAGCAAAGCAACATCTGACTTAAGCCCCAATACTTAAGCAAACCTTCCGCTTCCTCCCCACGCGACAATCTAATCTGTCCACCTGCCCGCCTACTCACCCTCTACATATGTATGTACAACGCAGACACGGACACGGCCCGGCTAAACGCGGGGTAAGATAATGTATGGATGTACTGTGGTGCACCGTGCATGCCGTGTATGTACAATGTCCCTACTTACATATACCATGTATGTAAGAACTACGTTTCGGCCTAACGAGCCCAGCCTACTCGCCAGAAGCAGTAGATCTGTCTTGCAAGGCAAGGAAAAAGCCCTCTATGTAGTTCACAAGAGTAGTATACTGGTACCGCATATTGTACATGGTAAGACTACCGAGGGCCAGCGCAGCGAGGCCCAAGAAAAGAAACGAACGTCATACATCTGCACCCAGTAAGTTAAGTAAGTTGCTACAGAATTGATAAGCCGTCCCCTACAAAGAGAGCAAAATATATACTCCTATTGAAAGGTATCGCTCCGTCTTTGCTATGCGATGTCTAGTGTAGATGATGATCGGTAATAAATATCAATCGGGTATCTCTAGCTCCAGGTCTATCTATCGGGTATGTGTGTAGGGAGGTAGGTATCATGCATATGTGAATCATGCTTTCTCGCTATTTTGCAACGCGCTTGCCGCCGGGCCAGTCTAAAATAATGGTGTGTGTGTGTGGACGGGTCTTGGAACCGGACCTCTAAAACCAAGAAAAAAAGGAAAGAAAGAAACAACGAAGAAGCCTTGAATATGCAAGTTGTGCGGGGGATTGGCCCGCCGAGAACGAGATTGAAACTCCTGATTGCGCCGCTGAAAAGAGGGAACTCCGTGTAACAACATGATTCGTTAGTGACCTCGGGTCGAGGCTGCCACTTGCCTGCCGCTATACAAGTAGCGTAGCATGGGAATTAGTGTTGCACAATGGATTTAATTGTCCATCATGGCATATCGTAATCGCTTAGAATGGCTTCTGGATCTTCTGGAGGAAGCATGTCGATGGTGTCTGTGGTGCGCGGACCAGTATAGGTTCTATAGCTAGCGTTAGTAACATATCACTTTAAAGCATAAAGTGCAACGGTCGAATGCAACTTACTTTCTTGCTCCTGCGTACCACCACAACATGCTGAATAGTCCAATGAAGGCTGCAACACAGATGGCGTAGTTCATGTTGGTTGCCGTGACCGGTTTGACCGTTGGGAAGAACAGGACCACACTGATGAAAATTACCCATGTGACTGCTACCGCATTTACGGGCTTGCTCCATTTGCCCATAGTGAAGGGTCCGGGATGGAAAACGACCTTGTCCTCATACCAGCGGTGTGCAATGATGACGGCAATGTAACTAATATCTAAGGCTGGCGCAGTAATGTTGAAGATGGCAACAATAGTCAATGTGCTTCCAATGCCAATGAGATCGAGGCAACTGCAGAAGGCAACAACAAGCCAGACTGCATTGACTGGGGTTTTTGTGACGGGGCTGACTTTGCTCCAGAAGCTGCTTTGCTTTAGTCCTTTGCCTTCTTGACGAACTTTGGATGGGGCTGCTGCAACTTACTTTGAGAAGGGAAAAGCTGCATCACGGGAAAAGGCCCAGGCCATTCTTGCGTTCGCCAACATGGCCGAGCAACCGGTGAAAAACTGAACCAGGATAACAAAGAACCACATGACGGTGCCTCCAGTCTTGCCACCAGCATTGAAGAAGATTTGTGCAACGGGTAGACCGGTCGGCGTTGCCATGATCGCATCGTAATCTGACATGCAGAAGCAGAAGGTCACAGTTAACATCCATCCAACAACGCCAGAGACTAGAATTGCAGCCCTAATTGCGACAGGGCCTCGGATGGCAGCATCGTGCGTCTCTTCTGACATGCTGTAACACCCCTGTTAGATTGGCTGACATGCGTGAACTTGAAGCAACTTACTGAGTTGTACCGTCGTAGTCGGTCATAGTCCACGCTACGGAAAGAAAGCTGCTTATTGTTAGGCGCGCCGTCAGCACTGGGTAAGGGGAGAAACGAACCCTAGGAGAAAAGAAAATCCTTTACTACCCCAGCCCGAGCCATCCATAACGGTCGTGAACACCCAGGTGGCGCTCTGCTTGTTGGGTGTAAGAATGAGAAGAGCAATGCAAATGCAGACCGATGCAATGACTAGAAGGGCAATTAGATCCCATATTACGACCAACCCGTGGGCTGACTTACTGTTGATAGGCGCAAACCAAAAAATGATCTTGTGTAACCATTCCGTAGGGAAAGAGCAAATAGATCCAAACAGACATAGAACGAGGATTGCGAGGAGTACCGTTTGAAGTGCAGTACTAGCATGCAAAGTCAGCTGAGCGGTTGCGAGAAATGCTGCGAGGTAGTCTCTTACGGTGCGAAGGAGGCTTCTCCTTGATCGAAAGTGTGCATTACGGCCGTAGCTAGGATCATTTGAGAGATAGTATAGGCCAAACTAGCAACTCCAGCTGCTTGACCGAGAAAATTACACCAACCGATAATCCAGGCCCAGGCCGCGACATGCTCTGGAGGAACAACATGTTTCGTGACATAGTACATTCCTCCAGCAGTTGGATACGCAGATACCAGTTCCGCCACTGTGATGATTTAGAATGGTAGGCAATTGAGTGGGAAGTGTGAAAAACATACCTGAACTCGCAATGCAATAAGCCATTATACTACCAATAAACCACGCCCATACTGCTGTTGCTGGCCCTCCAGAACTCATTGGGCTTCCGAAAGTTGCGGGCACGGAACCCAAAACACCGAGAATAGAAATGGCATAAGATACCGTCGACCATCTTGAAAAATGCCGTTGCAGGACCTTTTCGCGTTAGTAGGAAGAATCATTACGAGGAGAGGTTGTTCAAAACGGACTGGAGTGTATCCAATGCGGACAAGTAGACGGTCGTCATCATCTTGAATGGTTGCCATGGCGTTTCGCTGTTGTGAATTACACGCCGCCTCGACAGCTTTGGAAGGTTGAGCTGTGTCAGTAGGGTGGGTCTGTTGGTTGGCCGATTTGGAGTCCTTGTAGTCTGATTTGGAATCCATGGTGAGCGCCGTCTAAGGACACAGCATGGAGGAGAAAGGGAAGACGACAAAGTGGAGCAGATCACTTGAGAGAAAGAAGAAAGGGGATAGAAGATATAAACAGGTGAAACGGAACGGGATGAAATAGACGTTGACGTTTAGTGGGGACTAAGCGGAGACAGACGAGAGGGATTGACAGGCGCGCCGTCGCAACTCAGGTCCCAGAAAGACGAGAGCTAGGAATTGGAAGGGATAGTGCCGGTTCAATGAGTGAGGCGAGGATAGGAAGGAAAGGAAGTGGGTATGTAGACTTTATTATGATACATATTTGGCTGATTAGTACCCTGGCGGCGGGAGGGCATAGGGCATGTAAGGCCCAAGAAGCCGTCCAGTAGCGGTGGACAACGAGAGGCAAACTCACCTTGTCCCAGTCAGGGCAAAGAATTTCTAGAGCATGACACGTGCAAGAAGGATCGTGCTACCGGGCTGAGGGTGGGAATGGCGGTTTATGTGGGGGCAAGGACAGGGCGCCGGGATGGACGAAGAGGGACGAGGATGAGCGATGGTGCAGCGAGTGACTAGGGGAAAACGGGATCGAACCGAGGCGGCAGATTGAGAGAGACAAGACAGGTGTTGGAGGGTGGTACTCTCATTTGCGCGGTGCACGATGCACGACTGCAAGACCGGAGAAGAAGAGCTAGGCTAGGGCAAGGGGAAGAAGCAACAAGGAACAAGGAACACGGGAGCCAAGAAGAGAGAGCCCAAAAAGCCGTAAAGAGGTTGCTGATCCAGATTGGCGGGCCTGTTCAGTAGGCGTACGTACGGGCGATACAAGCAGAGAGAAAAACGAGCACCGAAATAATTCCAGCAAGGTCCTGGTCCCAGTCCTGGTCCTGGCTGGTCTAGCGCCGTGACACTAGCTTAGCTCTCGCCGTCGTCTGCTTGATACGCGCGAGAAGTTAGAACGGGCTGGTGGTGAGGGAGCGAGAGAGCGAGAGAGCGAGAGAGAGAGCGAGAAAGAGGGACCGGTTAAGTTTGATTATACCGGCCCATTTTCATATTGTCAAGAACCTACCCAGGTGGTACCTACCTTCCTCGAGCCGGGAAGTCGCGACTTGCAAGCTCCTTCCTTCCGCACAAACATACCTCCATCGTACCCACAACCCACCACCACAACCACCACCAACTCGAAAAGTCTCTTCTTCCCTGCGCAGCACTCGATTCCTTCGGCCCTCAGACGAAAGATCACAGCTATGACGCATGCAAATCACGGCTGTGGCTCGCCGCTCATGGTCCCATGGTCTGTGATCTGTGATCCGTAATGCCATCGGCCGCCGCGACTCAGATGTGTCGTGCTTTTGCTGCGGTATGGCTGCCAATGAAGGTCGCCCTGCTTGGCCTGTCCGACTATCGACCCTCGATCCTCCAGGCGGTGAGCAGCACGCTTGCAATTGGTCTTCGCGGCTCTCGCAGCTCCCTCCGCTGATGGCCGAGGTGGGAAATCAGACATGGCCCAGAGCATCGCGTTGCAAGGCGCCCACTTGCGAAGCACCACAATATTTTGTAAGCTCTCTTCTTTAGCCAGACCCGGGCAGGGCTTGCGGCGTGGGTGGAGCAGCAGTCAAAGAGGAAAGAATCCGGATGTCTCTGATGCCAGAAGCCTTCTCTCTTTGGCTGCCACGGATGCTTGCTGTTCCCTGGGCGTGGTCAGGCGTGGTCAGGCGTACGGATGAAGGCATGTACCTCCCCATGTACTTATAATGTAGTTACGATATACGTTCGATTGTATCCATACACCCACAGCCATCAGCTTATCGCAGAGCCCCGTGGCGGCATAGAATTGCCTATCAGAGAACAACAAGCGAGCGCCCAACGTGCCAACCTGCCCTCGCAGGGCTCCCAGGATCTCTCACGTAAAAGTCAAGAGCCGCCGCCCTTGTGTACTGCTGCGCTGCTGCATTGCTGCATTCTGCACTCTGCAGTCTGCATATGCATGGCCCATCAAGACGGCCGGCACGCATCTTGTACATAGGGCCGCGGCGCTGCATGTTGGCCTAGCAAACCACAATTCAAAATGCTCCACCACAACCACGCTCTACCTACCTACCGATACACTACCGACAAAGTTGCTTTTTATTCTGACCATTGCGCCGGGCTCACCCATCCTCCCATCCTCCCATCATCCCACGTCACGAGAGGGGGGTGTCAAGCTCCTTTGCGTTTCTGGCGCTCTCCCCCCTCACGCGCCTTTCTCTGCACCTTCTTGATTGTAGTGCTTGCTTGTAGTCGCATCTACTTGTAGCCGCAGGATGAGCTGTCTGTCTATCCGCTAATCTGTCCCGGTGTAGGGTGCTCCGGTACGCCCAACGGGGGCTAGGCACGTATGCACTGGTTCAGATGACTGACCGGAGCCGAGTCCACGCTTCCAAGGCACTGGGAAAGACGGGCACAGATGAAAAGGGAACAAGGAAAAAGGAACACAACCTAAAAAAATTCCTTTTTTGCCCTCAGGGCTCGTGATTTAACCACGATCGTCTGGTAAAACACGACCAAAAGAGCGGTGGGAGGCGTCTAGTGCCGGGTATTCTTCCGCTGCCTGTTGTATTGTCGCTGTTGTGCTGCCTGTTTGGGCAAGTCTGGGCTGGTCGGGGTCGTTGCTTCCTTGAGAACTAACACGTCCTGGCATTTCGCAAACCTTTCCTTCCAATTGTTCATCTGCGCCGGACACACGTGTTGCACATCATTGTCCATCCGCTCACCTATGATACCACCTATCATTTCCTGGCCAGTGTGGTAATAGATAGGCCCGAACAACCAACCCCTTGGTCCCCATGTCCTGCCATGCACTGCTGCCAACAAGGTGGTCGTGGCCATGCCATGTATCCGAATTCGCTCGGCACGTCCACGCCGGGAAGGTCTTGAGCGATGCTACTGCTACTCTACACACATACCTGCCTCGGGCTCTCTACTCCAAACAAACTTCCCAGTCATACATAGGCATGCACTCTCAAAACTGGGACCTCGTAAAGTACGTAGCTACATACAATGGTACCCATACAGGCCGAGCAGAGTAAAAAGTCTGTAGCCCATCCACTATCCATCCTGCCCTTGCCATTTACCGTATTGCTCGCGAAGTAGGGGAAAGGGGAAAAGGGAAGAGGAAGGGGGCTGGACATCTAGGCCCAAATGTGTCAATTGACGGTGAGCAACGGTGGTGAGCAGCGGAGACGCTCTGTTTATGTAGCTAGCTAGCTACCGTAGCTCCAAGTCCATAGATAGCGCCAGCGCCCCTCCACCTCCATGACATCAATAATTCTCCTTGTATAGCGGTGTCCATGACTCCCGCACCGCGTGTCTAGTCTATCTAACCGGTTGGGCCACAAGAAACACAGAAAAATACAGCGCCGGAAGAGATCTGGAGCAATGGATAGCAGTCCACATGACCCAGAAGCTTAAATCGGTAGATACTCATTTCAACAACACAGGTAACGTCATACCCGACACTCCCCTCTCCTCGCCTTCGCAAGCGCACACGCGCCCAAGCGCAACGAACACGAACCGCCTTCCAGAAAAGCGCCAACGTTTCACCCTAAAATCCTTCTGCGCAACGATCGTCCGCCCGTCTCCGAATTGCATCCGGTCCGGTATAGGCTTTCACCCAACATATGGCACCACTTTTTTCTTGGGAGCGAGAGAAAGAAAAAGAAGAGAGAGGGGAAATAATACCCCCACCCCACTTTAAACGCCATGTGCTCCAGTTAACGGTCCGTCCGTCCTGGGTCTTGGGTGGTGCCCGCCGATCAATGTGCCGCGGAGCGGCGCGGTGCGGTGCGTGGGTTGGTGGACTTGGTGGGATGGGTGCGGCTTGGCGAAGAGGGGGGGGGGGGGTTGGGTTCGCTTGAATACTTGTTTGTAGGTTTTGGTCGTGAGGCATGAGGGGAGCTGAGCATGCGAGGTAAGGATGCGGCACAGTTTGATGGAATACGGAATATGGAATAGGGAATGTTTACTATTCGGCCTATGCTCCAGCCTACGTAATGCTTGAGAAGAGGTATGTATGTCCCCAATTCCGATTCTGTCATGAACAGTCTACGTAGAAATCGCATTCACGCGTTATGCAGTGTACCCTGACCTCTCATGGCTTTTCTACCATTCATTGCGCAATTAGAATGTCCAACACACATCAATCAACACATCAAAGTCAAAGAAACTTGTTGCTAATAAAATCATCAACACACTCAATACGCCTTCCTTTCCTTGCCTATGCTTAGCTACCCAATAATTCTACTTCATCATCCCACCATACCACGCAAGTCCGTCAATTAGCGTCAATCAACAACTCTCCTCTACTCGCAGTATAACATAATACCCACCGATCACAGAATTCTAGCCTCAATAAACATTACCCTGACCAAATACCCACTAGACCTTATACGTAGCTCCTGGCGCGTCCATGCATACAAAAAGCGCACATATGTCAAGCTAAAAGGCGCGTAGTAATCACCACCACTACAGTACATCCTTCTGTAAGAAAGAAGCTGCAGGACACGGATAGACGATTACAAGCGGCAATTACGCCACCATCTGACGAGAGATATGTGCATACAATGCACATCGATCGGTCGGGCAATCTCCGTACTCACACATTTACACATTAAAACGACGTCAACGTGGTTGACTATCAAAATTATGATTGGATTGGGGAGAAAAAGGACTTCTGGAATAAACCACATACTATTCGATCTGGGATCTTGGGGGAATCAATTACCGAGTATCATACCTCGCGTCGTTACACTGCTTATGCACGTAGCAAGCAAGCAAAGCAGTAGTTTCGTCGCCTCTCCAAAAAGAAGAAACGTCAATCAAACTCCTGTGTATCACGCTCACGCCTCCATGTTAATAATCGTCATCCTCAAGCTGCGAACCGATCTACGGCCACCCATCCAGTCTGAGGAAATGAAATGTGAGACCAAATTGTCAATACCTCAATAAGGACTGTTGACAATGTCGTTCCTGCCTAAATAGCTGCCTCTAGCGCCGCTTCGCCGAGCCGCGCCAACCCTTGAAGGCGTTGCGATACTCTCTCGAGTTGGTCGCTGTAGCGCTCGCTTCGCTACCATGTCTACTTCGTTCGGCAGCGCAACGATGAGATTCTTGTCGGAACCGAACTTGAAGTTGTCGGCCTTGACCTCTTCTGCATATCGCTTAATACTGTATGGGTCCTTTCGATTCTGTAGAACCTTCTTCAAACTCCAAGTCACAATGAAAGGACCAGTGGCTGTGATGATCGTCGTTTCTTTGTTGTCCACTCCAGTGTTGAAATGAGCTGTAGTAAAGGAGATTGGCGCTTTGGTTTCGTGCTGGAACTGCGCAACGTGGCTAGGAGTCAGAGCAAGACGTCGCGGTTGCGGCTTGTCATCCTTTGCAAATGCCTTCTCAAAGCCGAGCTTGCCGTCATTCTTGCCGCCCTTCTGCAGGGCATCGATGAGCAGCAGATACGTTCGCGTAGTAGCAAGCACCCATCGGCCATCTGCGGAGACATCCATACCGATGATAGGATCACCAAGCGCAGGAATCAGAGTTTTCGCGTTGATACCTAGCCTGTCGAATAAACGGATATCGCCCTTCTCCGAAGCAACTGCAATATGTCCCTTTTCGGTCGTTGCTGCAGCAGAGAAGGCATTCTTGGTGACGTATTGCTTTAGCTGATCATCGACCAGTTTATTACCATCCAATCGGGGGTCAACACGGTAAAGAGCGTTGCCAGACAATCCTAGGAACGTCTGTTCACCGCTCATCTGGGCGAATTTCTAGATGCGCATCAGCATGGGGCCTACCAGTCGAGAACTCATCATCATACTTACGCTTTCTGGGGCGAACACCTTAACAGGAATATCTTCATGAACATTCCATTCATCAACAACCTTGCCGGTCTCTAAATCCATACGATAAAGCGCATGAGGGTTATCGAGATTCTGCAGGATCATATTTTGATCCTGCTGATGAAGCATGACCTTATTCGGATTGAATGCCTTGCCTTTGGGAGTCTTGACGTTTGAGATGGTTGTTGAGAATTGCAGCTTGTTGTCATTCGTATGCTTGAAGACACCGATCTTGTCTCCACGCACAACGAAGGATCGATCGTGCTTGTACCCAACAGCCAACTGTGAATTCTCAGCTCCGTCTTTTGGAGCAGTCTCGGTGTCGTCCTCTGATTCATCTTCATCGTAATGTTCACTTCTCTGGCCTTCATCCGCACTATCGTATTCCTCTTCCTCCTCTTCTTCCCTTTCTTCCTCATCACCGACCTCTGGTGCATCCTCCATGGTGAGGTCTTGGAAAGCTTCCAGAACGTACTCCCTATCTGTGTCTTTTGCCTTCTGCCACTTTACCTGGTTCAAATGTTCCCAAAGTGCTTGCATCACACCGTTCTGGAAATGCTCTAGATCTTCCTGTTCGTTGAAACGGAGTAGCCATGAGTAGGCGGACCCATCATCCAGATAATGATTGAAGATGAATGATTTAAACTCATAGTTGAAAACCGGGTTGATGTCTTCGACAATGGGCTGACCAAGCCACTCGCGGTCCTCGCCGATAATGTGGAGCCAGTATTCCCAGTTTCCAATCTCAGTGACGGTAGCCTGCACCTTGGCATCTTGCGAGACAAAAGTTCCAGTTGGGAAGTCGAACAAGTGAAGTTCTGCAAAGCCTTCAGCAAGTGTTTCCAATGCCTTAGGCTGCGCGGCGGATGGCGGGGCAGCGGTTGACTCCTCTGTCACTTCAGGAACGGGTGCTTTGCCAGCAGCCTTCTTCGCCATATTTTCCTTCGTGGTATTCGGGAAAAGTTCTTCGGCAGGTGGTGCTGCGGGGATCGTGGGAGACTTGCGTGAGGGACTGGAAACAGGGCTGGCGTCTGGAATGGGCTCCTCGTAGTATGCTAGAGCCTCAAGATCCTCCTCAGTTGCGTGCTCGTGGCTTCTCCGGAACTTCCTCTCGTACTGGCACTGTAGAGCAACACGCTCAAACAGAGCCGCAGTTTCAGGTTTGACTGATGTGTCGCAGACAAATTCCCAGAGGTCGCCGACGTCACCGCTAAGGTCGCGCCAAGCGAATATCTTCTCTCCCGTGGAGCGAACGTCGGTGCGGAGCTGTATGCTCTCGTCTAGCAGGAATGTCTTCTCGTCTTTATCGCCAGCAAGGGCGTCGATATTTGCGTCTTCTCCGCCCTCCTCCGCAAGTAAGTCCTCTTCTCCTTCTTCGTATGCCCGCTGTACAACGAGTTGGTATTGGAATTCTTGCCCAGTACGGCGGATGGTCGCAGCGGCGTCTTTGAAGATAAGCTCTGAATAGCCTTTGACGGATCGCGGACGGACAAGATAGAGCTGGCCCTGGGATATTTCGACTATGGTCTCTTTGGAGCTGTCACCAAAGACGAATTTACTAACTGGGAGCACACGTTCATGTTATTTGATGATCAGAGGGGTAGGGGAGCGGTTTGAGCAAACGTACGGTTGCGGAGCATAAACATGGTGGAGACAACTGGCGGCAGTGTCAGCAGAGGCTTAGCACTCTATTTAAGCTCAGAAAAGCGCGCTCGCGTGCAGGTTTCCATCCAGGTGAAAGCTTCAAGGCTGCAGGCAAGTTATGATGAAGGCACCACCCCGCCACCAAAACATACATTTCGTCTGCCAAGCCCGCTTATAACTGCCCCACCAGCGACACATGCAACACGTCGATCAGTCCAACAACATCTCGCAAGACTCTCCCATACATGAAAAAAATAGGAGGTAATATAAGCACTTTCACGGTCTCATTCTATACATGGCCTTATATAGGGCTTGCCTCATGCGCCAGAATATGCTCCTTTGCCGATACTTTTTCGCTCAATACGACCAGGACGAACTACCGCACATTCAAACCTAGAAAAGGTCTAAAAGCTCCTGGTTGTTCTTCTTGCCCGCATCTCCACCTAGCTGCTGGTTCGGAGGCGGAGGCTGGGACGTTCCGCCCAGATTCATCCCCGCGAAACCATTCATGATATCGTCGTTGGACATTTGACCACCCGCGGCGCCTGGAGCTGCACCTCCACCTCCACCTCCATCACCAAACAAGCCCAGTAAATCATCCATTGTTGACTGTGGTGCAGCAACAGAAGGAGAAGCAACCCGTTGCGGCGTACCTGCAAGGCCTTCCAGGCCTGAATCTCCCTGCGCGGGTTGCTGTGTTAGTGAAGCAGGCGCAGCGCCATCAAAATCGATATCCAGCAAGTTCTCCATGTTTGATGCTGGGGCAGTTTGGCCACTGGCAGCAGCGGCTGCGACGGCAGCGGCTGCGATGGGGTTCTCTCTTGCGTTTTGCTTTTCCTCCCTAAACGCCTGTTAGCCTACGTCATACTAGTATGGGAAGTGGAACATACTCAATAGCGGCTTGTTGTATGGCATCCGCCCCAAAGCGGCCTTGGCCAAGGAACGCCTCCGGGGGCTTGTGGTAGACCGACGCCAGTGTAGAGAGTTCTGTAAGTAAAGTCTCTAGTAGCTGGGGTGGAAGCGAGTGAATTGTGGAAGTGATTGGAGGCTTCTCAGAGAGAACAATATTCTAGGATTATTTAGTGGACAGCCCTAGAAAATACTGGTAATAACTAACCTTTGCTATTTGAGGATCACTAGAGAGCAATCTCCAGTAGACGTATGCTCGGTCACGAATATCAGGATTATCGTTTTCTGCTGTTGCGGCCTGAAGAACCTTTTGTACCAGGCCTTGTGCCTGATCTGGCTTTTTAAGGAAGAGTTTGACGACGGCGGTGAGAATCTGAAGCTGGGTCTAGCGATTGTTAGCTTGTGAATTGATTTGAGCGGTCATGAGCGTACCTGAGTGAATTCCTCAGAAAAGCCGTCCACAAAAGATGAGAGAATTTCTCCTGCGTTGTTGATCTTCTCCGCATACTCGCCAACAATCCAAATGAGGGAGCCTCTAGCATTAGGCTCGTCCAAATCATCGATACACTGACACAATGTTGGAATAATTCCCTCGTATCCAGGATATCTTCGGAAAATGTCCTTGATAACCACGATTGCTTCCTGAACAACGTAGTTCACTTTGGTGTTGATCAGATCGAGGAGGGTATTTACACACTTCTCGCTGGCACTTTCGATCTTGATTGCAACCTGACCAATGGCTTTGACGGCTCGTCGGACGAAGTCCATGTCAACCTCCATGGCGTACTCCTTCAATTCGGCAAGTAGCTGATCCACATTCTTGTCGTTTGCTATCCGTACCATAATCTCGAGCTTTTGCAGTTTCAGGTAAGGCGGGTCGTTATATTTACAGAAAAATACTCGCATCTCCTTGGTCAGAATGTCGGGCTGTTTCTGGAGAAGGAGATCAATGTTTCGCAAAGCAACATACTGGACTTCGGGAGCGGATGATACGAGGGTGACTATGCGGACATTAGAACGCTTACAAACGATTAAAAGGAAGAGAACGTACCTAGAGGTGGTGCCATCTTCTTCGTGTAAGATTTCAATAAATCTGGTGTGATGTTTTTCATGTGCAAGAAGACAACTTTAACAGCTGCCAACACTACACTGGGGTTGACGTGTTGGAACTGAGGCACTACTCTTTCGCAGATGTGCTCTGCTTCCTTTACGTCTACTGCCTTGTAGTCAGCGAGGGTAGTCAAAATGGTCACACGGCCCCATTCCGTGCATTCATTAAGTGCCAAAAGCATTTTCTTGAGGGTTACGGAGGTGATCGTGAAGGCATTAGTCTCTGGCGAGGTCTCTTGAATTTCTACCAATGCAGTAACGGAGTTAGCCACGACCATAGGGTTTGGGTCTCCAACCATCTCCTGGAGCTGTTCGAGGAATCCGTTTTCGATACACATGGAGGGACTCAAGTCGTAAAGTTTCGCTACGCAAAGCGCTGCTGTCTTTCGAACGTAGGGAGATTCGTCTCGCAGCGTTTTCCGCAATGGCTCTTCCATGTAGTCCACCATTTTGTCCACTCGAATACATCCCATTGTGCGAATCGCCAGCGCGCGAATTAGAGGGTTTGGATCTTCGGAATCCTGTACGAATGTGTTTACGGCGAGAATACAGAGGTCGGGATGTGATTTCGCATAGTTCCTATAATAAAGATTTAGCACTGCGATATCGCTCAAAAAAGCCCATAGAACGTACATGAGGTACAGGTACACCAGCTTCTTCTGGTCTAGGTCACCAGTTGCGATGTTCTTGAGTACATCAGGAAAGAGAGCAGATACATCTTTGCCGAGGGTCATGGACATGATAGTCTTTTGGATAGCTTCCTTCCTAATATATTCTCAGCATATAAACTCACAATCTTCAAGAGGGTATGCGCGAACCTTTCGTATGCATATTGGGAGCTAGAGTCGGTCAGCAATCGCACAACTTTTAGCATTCTCTGAGTTTTTCTTACACTAGACCTGCCCTCAACTCAAATGTTTCACCCTTCCTCGGCACTGCAAAAGCGCCTCGTATCCTGTTGACCGCCATCTCTACTCTTCAGAGGCAAAGGCGACAACCTCAGCCAGACCCCTCATGCACTGATATTCGAGGTGCGAGATGGAGGCGGGACGATGGTAGCTAAAGCGCAATGATCTGGGTCGCTACTTCGATGACCGAGCTCTTCCGTGCTGAAGAGAGGGGTATTGGCGGGATGGGTGGTGGGGTAAGGGAATATCGAAGTTCGACTTGCGGAGCCTGGAAGTTCGGTGAAAGGCGAATGCCAGATTGACGGCCTGGCCCGTGCGCTAGATGTTTTGGAACGTCTCTCTCCGACCTGCTTACCGGCAGCACACTGTTGCTCCGAAATACAACAAAATGGTGAGTAAAGTCAATATAAAAATGTTCTCCGCGCCTTTGCTAACATGATTGAGTAGCCGTCCAACCTGCCGAATTTACGCCGCCTTTTTGTGGAGGCTCGTACGGAGGCAGAGGAGAGTGCTTATTCTAGGAACGCTGTATGCTTCTTAAGCTCTTATGACCACTTCGTGTAATTTCATCTAACCCTCTTGCCAGTTTTACAATCTTGCTATCTTCATGTCTTCGGTGGCAATCTTTGGCATGGTAGCCCAGCGCATGACCGCCGGGAAAGGGGTTGGGGCTTAGAAGCATAGTCACAACAAACTGGAAATGGTATCAACTGAATATGATAATGCAAAGGGAATACCGGCACTACATTTGGACGAGAGATGGTGAGTGCTATTAGCCACTGAAAGGCACCATAGAAGACTACATCGTAGGTGCTCCCTTGCGGTGGCGAGAGGGTACACCGCTTGCTACAAGAGGAAACCAGCGCAAGCACATCTCGCCAGTAACGTTGTAACCACAAATCTTTGAAAAAAAAATAAGAATGAGTTGCTTGTTGGGTATCTATATAATTGCTGGGCTGCTCTCGAGTCCCTGCCCATAAGCGGAAAGTGTAAAAGACGATGCTCCTCAAAATCAGAATTCTATTCGGAATCAACGTCCATGACATCGTCATTTTCCCCCTGGTTGCTCACATCGCTTTCATCTTTTTCCTTCTTCTGATCATCGTCATCATCGTCATCTTCATCCTCGATTATTGCCCTCCTAGCAGGCTGAGCCAATCGTCGTCGTGGTCTGCTGCCTGTGTCTTCCTCTCGCGACTTACCCCAGGCCAGCTCTCCTTGCTGGATTTCCTCCAGGTCCTTTGCGAACTCGCGTTGCTCTTTGATCCTCGCTGCCTTCTCGTTGGAGTACTTGCCCCCCATTCCCGCATCTGTTAGCATACCCTTTAGATGTTTTATCTTCTCTTTTGGCGTGACACATTTTGCCAACTCTTTGGACCAAACTTTTCGAATTCCACACTTCACCAGCCACCCTTGAAGCCGCTTTATCTCTGCCGAGTCAGGATCATCATCTGTCTTGGAACTTGCAGTCTTCCCTTTGGCTTTAGTGGGTTTGGGCACTTTTGATTTCGGCTCTTTACGTGGCGCTTGCTGGGCTCTCTTTTGCCCTTTCTTCTTTACAGGTTCCTCATCTATCAGACTCGAAAGTTCACTCTCTGATAGGTCATTCGTGGTATCATTATGCGCTGTAGACCTGGAAGCAGAATTCGCATCATTCTCCTCTTTCCGCTCCTTGGTTAATTTTGTTGGGGCGACCTCTAAGTCTGAGTCTTGCGTCACCACCTTGGTGTTACGCCTCACTGGTTTTGCTGGAGGCTCACTATCTGTGTCAGACGGTGTAGCTGCTTTGGGTGCGGGTCTTGATGCTTCGGCTTCAGACTCGTCATCTGAATCCACGACTCTGGAGCGTTTCTGAGGCTTCTTCGCAGGCGCAACGGGTTTCCTTTTGATGCCACGCGGACTATCTTTTGCAACTTTCTCTTTCTTAGTTGCTGGCTTGGCCTTCGTGGGCTTCTTCGGTGGAGGGGATTCTGGCTCTGGGCGGTTGTCGCCGCAATACTTGTCCTACACGGGTTCTTAGCTAGAAGTTGAGCCATTGTGAGTGCGAACTTGCTTACCACTGCCTCGTGAATGGTGTCATGGCTTTTCTGCTTCCATTCCGAATTCGTCTTAAAAAAGCCTGAAGCCAGGCCGAGCTCCTCCTCGGCTTTGGAGCGGACGCGCTTGACTGTCAGGTCATCCGTGTTGCCCGCCTTGTGTATCGCAATGACGACATCGCGAAGTTTACGTGAGATGGCGGCATCGGAGGGGAGGGCAGCGTCGGAGTCGGACATGATGGGCGTTTGTTCTGTTACACTCGCCGTGAGGATGTAGACGCGACGGGCGCGATGCGACTGGTTTGGCTTAGCCGCATGCGGAGGCGGAGGCGCGGGAGATTCGAGCTTGGCCCCCCAGCTGCGCCGGAGGGCCGCACGTGATGAGGGAGGGGCGGGAAGTGGCAGTTGCGAATGACAGTGACATCAGCGGTTTGCTGTCATCGAGTGTCTCGCGAATGAAGAAGTAGCTAGCCGGGCATTTGAGAAAAAGAAAGCGAGATTTATACTTGACTTTGTTGTCTCCTAGGTCTCTAAAGAGCCCGGGCTCGACGCTTTCTTTCGCAAAGAAAAAAAAAACAAGCCCTCTCGTGATTTTGACGGGTTGGACTATTTTCGTCAGGAGCCAGCTGCAGTGCGAAGTGGTGCAGTGCCACGCGCATGGCATGTTCAATCAATCAACAAAACAAGGCCCAACCGCGGTGAAACGCACACGTAGCTCAGCCTCAGGATCCAGGTTCTGGCTGACACCAGAAACCTGCCAGATTCCCATCAGCCAGAGCGAATTAGCCCATACACAGGTGTAGCAGCATACTGGCAACCGGCCGGCCTTCGCTCTCGGTTGGTCTGTGGGCACCGACGTCAGAGTTATTTGATCGCAAAACCCAAAAGCTCCCACTTAGCCTTCACTTGATGCACCTCTACTATTCCACACCACCTCACGCCCAGCTTCGCCTCCAGCCAATCTGCAGCTCCCTAGCCCCGACTCTCCTAGCCTTCAATTGCTCTAGGCGCGTTGCTTGCCGCCTGCACTATCTGCCCGTTCTGGCCTGCTGCTCTCCACCTTGACCCTCGCTCGGAATCTGCGAGAACCCACTCCACTCGCCTTCCAAGAAAACTTTATACGTCGAATATCATCCTGTCGTCACATCGAGCCCAGCTCTAACCCACACTGCGCCTTAGACCCCGTATCAAAAGGCCTTGACTTTCCCGGTTTCCCCGCTGACTCTTTCGTTTGCTCGTCCCTCCGATTCGAACCAACCAAAAACTTTCGACTCTGGATTTTGGGCGTAACGCCCCAGCTCTAAACGCTTTTCTTTCATCCTATATTACCACAAGCCTCGTAAATTCTCCGACCGCGACAATGTCGGACGGACCTACAAAACTCGTTCGTCGCCAAACGACTGAAGGGCGCCTGTTACTTGTCTCCAATCGCCTACCAATCACTATAAAGCGCTCAGATGAGGGCAAATTCGAAATGTCCATGTCTTCTGGTGGACTAGTCAGTGGTCTAAGCGGCCTTTCCAAGTCAACCACCTTTCAGTGGTATGGTTGGCCTGGATTGGAGGTGCCCGAAGACGAAGTACCTACCCTCAAGAATCAGCTCAAGGAAGATTACAATGCAGTTCCGGTAATGCTTGACGATGAGTTGGCAGACAGGCACTACAACGGGTTTTCGAGTAAGTCACCATAGGCGTAAACTTCAATTGTACCTGGTACTAATCTTTGTAGATTCCATCCTCTGGCCGCTCTTCCACTACCATCCCGGCGAAATTACCTTTGACGAGTCCGCTTGGGAAGGCTATATGGAGGCCAATCGTCTTTTTGCAAAGGCTGTTGCAAAAGATGTTCAGGATAACGATATGGTCTGGGTGCATGACTACCACCTCATGCTCCTTCCCGCCATGCTTCGCGAGGAAATCGGACAAACCAAGAAGAACGTAAAGCTTGGGTTCTTTTTGCATACGCCTTTTCCTAGTTCTGAAATCTATCGCATTCTCCCAGTCCGGAACGAGATTTTACTCGGCGTTCTTCACTGTGATTTGATTGGCTTCCACACCTACGACTATGCGCGCCACTTCCTGAGTAGTTGCTCTCGCATACTGTAAGTCTCCATCAGAAAGTATTACTCTCCAAACTAACGGCACTTTTAGTGGCCTTGCAACGACACCCAATGGCGTAGAGTTCCAGTCCAAGGTGGTTACGGTGGGCGCCTTCCCCATCGGCATCGACCCCGAGAAGTTTGACGAGGGCCTGAAAAAACCAAAGGTCCAAGAACGCATAGCAACCCTGGAAAGGAAGTTCCAAGGTGTCAAACTCATCGTTGGTGTGGATCGCCTAGACTACATCAAGGGTGTCCCACAGAAACTGCATGCACTCGAAGTCTTCCTTACCGAGCACCCTGAGTGGATAGGCAAAGTCGTTCTGGTCCAGGTGGCCGTTCCTAGTCGTCAAGACGTCGAGGAGTATCAGAACTTACGAGCTGTTGTTAACGAACTTGTTGGACGTATCAATGGCAAGTTTGGAACCATTGAGTTTATGCCTATCCACTTCATGCACAAGTCAGTCTCATTTGATGAACTGATTGCCCTCTACTCGGTTTCTGATGTCTGCCTCGTCTCGTCAACCCGCGATGGTATGAATCTGGTGTCGTACGAGTATATTGCGACACAAGAAAAGCGACATGGCGTGATGGTGTTATCTGAGTTCACTGGTGCCGCCCAGAGCCTGAACGGAAGCTTGATTGTTAACCCGTGGAATACCGAGGAGCTTGCGGACGCAATCCACGATGCGGTCACGATGGGAGATGAGCAGCGAAATCTCAACTATCAGAAGCTGTCGAAATACGTGAGAAAGTATACCAGGTAAGTGTCTTTTTGCGTCCTTGGATTGGACCAATACTAATCTCTTTCTAGCGCATGGTGGGGCCAGTCATTTGTAAATGAGCTTACGAGGATATCGGAGCAGGCGGAGCGCAAGGTCAGGTTCCGTACCAATTCGTTAGATGCACAGGCGAGCAGCCCCATGGCTGAGAGTGCCCCCCGTCCATCTACTGCACGTCTGCCCGATGCAGAAGATAAGGCAGACGGCTACCTTGATGGGGCTCCACCGAAAGAAGACTCTATTCCGATAAAAGACAAAGAGTCAGATCCAGCTACTGCTATTGCAGCCATGAAAGACCAAAATTAGGGTGATTGCCGGGCAGGCGTGATCAGCATATAGATAGATCCCTTGTTTTCTTATGATTTCATTCCATAGCACAGCATGCGACGGCAGTTCGGCGCGATGACATTATGAACCGGTAGACGAAGGATATCCCTAGGCTTTTCTCTAAGCCTTACCAATACGACTAGAGCTCCCAGGGTGGAAACTTTCAAGTCGTGTATGATTAAATACGTAGTAAAAAAATAACCCTATACTTTCCTCGTTCAATATTGGGCCACGATTTCTCTGATCTATCTGCCTTATTTTGGCCCAATGAAACTGTTTGTGTGTCCACCATCGCTTGTAGACGCGCAGTTGGCAGCTGCATCTGACGAAATGCATACGTCTGCCTAATCTGTCTATTCTGTCCAAATCCTGCTGCGCTTTGGGACGTTCCGCGGGTCTGGTTACCTATCGATAACGGTGGTGGAGTCTACGCTCTATTAGCTTCGTTTTAGAGCGTTGTGTATGGGAACTTCAAGTCTGTATAGTGAAACTGTGGCGATGTTATATCAGACGTTATTGTCCAATCATTTTTCGCTCTCGATAATAATATACGTCTTTTGTGTTCTTGGAGGTGTGCAAGTAGGGTACAATTGCGCGTGTAGCACAGCACAGCTTTGTTGGTTGAACTGTGGGTGATGGGTGGGTATGATGTTGGGCGTGAGGTGATGGTGTTTGAGGTTTATGCTAGAGGTGGTGGGTGAATGGGAGGTATAGTTTGTGGTTTGTTGCATGTTTATGACAGTATTGGTTGGTTTAAGACAGCTGCGTTTGATAGGCCGGATTTTGGTAGTGTTTGGTGTATATTCATGGTAAGCTTAGAATATGGATGTCATCAAGTGAAGTTGTTTGTTCTCCCGGGAATTCTTTCATGAGAGAGACTGTTTGGGGTTTCTTGAAGATTAGATATACTGGACTGGAATTGGGGGTTAGATATTTAGGTGAGAATCTTTAGAGTCGTTTACTCTCAAGTGGGCCTTTGTTCCTTACAAGCAGAAAGGGCGATACAAAAAACATGAAGTATACATGAATGCCCTTTCAATTACTTGCTTCCAGGCAATTTTCTGTCTGAAAATGAATAGTGCTCAGGGGAGTGTTGGTACGAAGAAGCGTTGGGTAATTAAATGGAGCGTATGGGTGCACAATGCCTTCAGACGTCTCCACAGTATGAGTCAGGCTTTATATTGGAGGAACAAAAGCTGGTATATGAAGAGAGTGCCGCAAATAACTACTGACAATTTTCGATCATCCGGGAAACGCTTGGTCGATTTTACGCACGTAGTCAGTTACCTATAAGCTCCTGCGTCCAGGTATTCCGCCGATGGCGTTCTGATAATAATGTATTATTGATCCACCAAATCTAAGGGTCCGTACCCGCAGGACAGATAGTTGGATGATACTATGTAGGTTGAGTTCAATGAAACTGTGGTGCTTTTCAATGGCTGTGCAAGTTGCGGGTTTCTCCAACAACCCTTTTTCTGTGAAAGCACATTTAGTTCTCATATACTGACGCATGCGTGGGTCTTCTGGGCAAGGGCATGGAACATTTTCGTGTTCGGGCTTCAGGGAAAACTTGGCAATACTATGGGTGTGCATTGGACGCGTATGGGCCGCACTTCCTGGCTCTCCCATCATGCCGCGTTGGAAGATGCGGAGATTTAGGAAGTCAAATATCACTGAATTCCTTTTTGGCTTGTCTAAAGATTTCCAGAATCAAAGTCAAATGGGGGCCTGCCAAAATAAGTATTGAGCCGGTTGAGCGTTACGGTGGAATAACGTGAAGCTAATGGAAGTCTAATAACACACGAAATATCCGCGATCGCTGCGAAGCCGTCTTGGAAACAAAAACAGCCCACCAATCGTCTTACAGCTATACTAAACTTGTATGTACAACACGAAGAATGATCCCATTTCACAGTCAAGAGAGTATGGGGGCCTGACTTTAACTGTATGCAGAGCACTAATTAATACGCTAAGATGTTGGTAAACGATTCCCCTGCGGCGGTATGCCCTGATTTAAGCTAGCGTAGGTGGTACAACACCGCGAACCTACGGTTGCAACTATCTCTGTCAAATCAGATTGAATCCTATCTTTTATTTGTTAGTTTTGATTCCCCGAAGGTAAATATTTCCGGAATTATCCTACAGCTTTTTGTTGTCTTTAGATAGTCCGACTTTGGCTAGCTTATGATACCCGGGTTATTTCGCGACACAAAAACCTGGTTAGGGACCATTGTCCCCATTTTAAAAGGCTCGTCGGATGTCGGTCGCGTTTCCAATATAAACAAAGCCAGCCCAATGGCTTTTCTGATCATAGGGGAAATGACGCGTGCTTGGAAGGCATTTACTAAATAAGCAAACCCTGCGCAACATTTCAGACCAATTCACAATTATGCACTTTCGTTCGCTTTGAAGCTTTCAATTCTTAAGCGCCTAATGCAAAATTATCAAGTATGGACCCCCTTCGTTTATGGTCCTTGGTTGTTTGTTTTTTGTCGTTGAGTAGTGCGCACTTGATACCGCAGCATGATTTGGCGCCCCGTCAAGGTACGTCGTCCACATTTCACATTAAGTCTCTTATATACACTGTACGGTAGTCATCGATTGCGAGATAGAAAGAGGTATTTAGCCTATTCGAATACGAAGGCCATCTTCGTATAGCTACTCCGTTGGTGAGGGAATAGTCTCCTCTTGATTTCCTTGTTTCACTATAAGTGCAACATCATTATCATCCAAATCCAGATGGGTGATATTAAGGCTGATCATTACAATAGATGCTTCACTATCTGGAACAAAAACGACAAATATACCGTTTTCAATAACGTCTGGAGCAATTGCACCTACCCTCATCAACATGCCCGACAAAATCTCCAGTTGCCCAACATCTTATCCAGCAGACTATTCCCAAGAGCTTAGAGTCTACACTTCCAAATGCGAAAAGGTTCTCGGGCAATTGAGCTACTTTCATGAATATGCTGAGGAGTGCTTGAGAGTGTACTGCGCTTGGGAATGGCAATCTGACATTATTAGCTACATTGGCGCCAATGAAACAAAGTGGGAAACAGGAACCTGGATACAATGGAGTGGCGCTTTTAGCACAGGAATTTCAACCACGGTTGTAACTTCACAAACGAGATGGACAAGTACAACAACAAGTAAGTGGAACTTAGTGGTAGCCTCGTGAGAACGACGCTGATACGGTCCGTAGGAGTCATGTGGCCTTCTGACGCGGTAAAACCAAAAGCGCCCTGCTGTGGTACGTGCGAACTACATGCAGGAACGGTAGGGCTCTACTACTGGCCTGATTCGAAAACTGCTTCAAATGCGACTGCTGCTCCAACTGGAGTGCCTCTCCCAGGCAAAGGAAGTTATGTTGATGAAGCTGGTTTCACTTTGTTAGTCTCGCGCAACCTGTCAACATCCAGTTGCTGACTTGTTGAATGCAGTGTATCTCCCAGTGTCTACATAGCCTTTACATCTCTCGGCGCCCGTAACCGCTGTGGCGATGTCGGAAATGTACGTTGTTTCCCTTTTGATTTCTAATAATTTGCATGCTTACACCTCAACTAGCCAGTATACAATATGACAATGGCTTTCGACCTCACAGAACTCAGCTCTGTTCTACCACATGTCAAAACGGCGAGTTGTCCAACAGTCTACCCAAATGGCGACCCGGTAACCTATGCTGAAACTTCTATTCCTCCACCTGTTCCTTTGACCTTGGCCGATGTGGCACAAAATTGTTCCTCGATAGAGGGTTACTACTATGACCCCGACCATCTATACAACGCAGGAGCAGGTGATCCTTGCCATCCAGTTATAGCAATCCCCGATAGAGTCAAGCAGTTCCAGCCCGAGTGGGAAAATTGCGGTGCAAATTACTATGGAGGGTTTTATGATCCCCCGAGGGCGCTGCAGCAGGCACAATTTCTAGATTCCACCACTGCAAGTGAAGCTCCGACATCTGCAACCCCAGGTCCTAGCAATCCCACAGTCGCACCACCAACCTCATTATCAGTCCCTTCGCTACCTCAAGAGAGTATTCCAGTGGATAACCCAGACCCTTCATCATCGGGCCCTGATCTGCCAGATCCTCCTGCCAGTTCGCCTCCAGGTAATCAACTCGAATCCCCTGCCTCTACGCCTAGTGGACAACCAAATCCCGTAGACCCACCTATGGGCTCGTCAACAATCCTTATCATACCGCCAGGTCCTTCAGAATCACAGCCCGAACAGCCTCCTGCGAATATGCCTCCAGTTATAACCCTCCCACCAAACCCAACCAATCCGTCTGATCTAGGACAAGTCATTAGCGTAATACCAACCACATTGCCCTCGAACCCAAATGGCCCACAGGGTCCTGTATCATCTGGCAACGCTGTTGCGATAGGCTCGACAACACTTACTCCAGGACAAGTCATCACTATTGGAGGGACCACAACCACAAATGCAAATGGAGAGACAACAGTAGTAAGCGGGACACCAGTCTCTGTCGACCCGCAAGGAACCCAACTCATTGTCGACGGAACGTCAACTATTCCACTCACAACACCAGCTCAAACGACTACAGGGCCGCCGCTCGTGGTCACTCTGGGCTCAACCACTTTGACGGCGAATTCGAAAACGCAATTTGTCTTCGAAAGTACGACATTAAGTATGGGCGGTGCACCGGTTATTGTGAGCGGCACTACTTATATTATGACGACTAATGCACAGGGAAGTACGGAGCTCGTTATAGGCACGGGTGTTGCTAATAGTACTATCGCACCAGCAAGCACAACTGGACCAAGTGTGTCTGAGTTTACTGGGGGTGCGGCATTGGGGCTGAAGAAGAGTGTTGAGGTTGTCGTTACTGTTGTTTTAGTTGCTGTGTTGTTGGGGTGAGGTGATCTTGTAATGTCGAAGTGATTGACTGGATGTGGAAGGGTTTGAACACTTTCATGTAATAATATTAATAGAAGTTGAATATCTGCATGATGCAGTATTGCTGGTATGTTGACTTCGCTCCACTACTGCGCTGTGGCTTGCTATGTTCAAAGACTGGCATGTTCCACTAAAAATGAGCGACTCGCGAAATTGCTGGCAGCGGTACCTCCATTTCTGGAGCAGAGTCTGACGGACATTGGCGTACTTAATAAGCCAACACGACAACCTGGGCATGCGCTGTGCATCAGCAAACTCACGTCAGCATTGCTTTCCTTGCAAAAATATATATATCTATATCTGAATTTCCTTTGTAAGGTCTATGAGATCCGCGTTTGGCTAAATACTACGATCTCTCTCTAGCGTTCAAGATAAGGGCCAAGGCTCTCGGATTCAATGAATCTTGATGTACCGATTCTCCGCATATGTGGAATTCCGTGACTGAACCCGTCGGAGGCCGTATTGACATCAGCACCTCTGCAATGAAGAGTGAATGTAGGCATATACTTTCAGTATTAAAATATGGAGGTGTTTGCGGTGAATTAGAATGTTAGACCTTCCTCAACTTGTTCCATTCTTATCATTCATTTCTAACTTGTAGTGGCTCCAGACCACGGCAGTTTTCTTATAGTCTTTCGTTAAATCTCTAACATGCGTTTCTTGTATTTCATTGCACTCGCTGCTGTTGCAACGGCTTCCGGTAAGTCGTCAAAACCTCGTGCAAAAGCTACAGCAAAAGCTACCGCAAAGCCCATCGCTGCTCCATCTCCACTCGCACCAGGTGCTCCCAGAAACTCGAAGCCAGCTCAATCGCCGGTCGATTCCCCCATCCGCAACACCGCCAAAATTATCTCTGTAACCCGTTCGTCCAAGGCCTCTATTACTACTGCTTCAGCATCCAGATCTGCGTCTTCGGGTACCTCATCTAGCACTCCTTCCCCTGCAGCAGCCGAGGGTGAAGAGTACATTATTTACCCCAAAGATCCCGACAACACAAAACAAACATCTCAAATCAGAAAGCTTCTTCAGGAATACGTTAAGCACCAGAAAGAGAAAGAGTTCTACGAGTCCGAGACCCCAGGCATCGGAGTTAATTTTTGGGTTCTGCCATTGACGCCTCAGAATGTGACAGAAGTGAAGAAGATACCTAATGTAAGTGTTCGAGTGTCACCCAATTTGACCTAACTTATATTTTCATATAGATTATCGAAGTTTCCAAGCCTGGCTGTGCAAAAGAGTGTTTTGACCCATCTACTGTTGTAACACGTCAGAGGAATGCAAGGGATGAGTTGGTGTACTTTTCTCAAAGACCATTGACTCAATTTTCTGACTACAGTAACAACTACGTACTCAAAAAGCTCAATCAGAGGCCTACCGTTTACATTGTCGATACTGGCGCCTATATGGACCATGCAGTGAGGACTTGTCTTGTTCTGAAGAAATTTTCCCTCCATAGTGACTAATCTTTTTATAGGAATTCGACGATATTTGAGCAACCACACGTTTTATCGGCGTTCATAAGAATTTACCAATTGTAGGCACAAGATTTAGTGGAAGAGTCACTGCAGACGATAGAGGCAACTACCATGGCACATGCATGTTGAGCAAGGTGGCAGGCAAACTCTATGGCGTTGTCAAGAATGCTAATATCGTGATGGTGAAAATTCCAAATAGGTCAAGAAAATGGTTTGGACTAAGGACTGGCAATCAAGCGGGCAACACAGCCACAAAGGAACAGTATCTGCAGAGCCTTATTAAGGTCACTGAGGATATTCAAGCCAAAAGAGTCACACGTGGGGTAGTACTACTGGCTTGGTAAGTTGCAGAAGCTATTGTTACAAGTTAACCAAAGTATGCTTTCTAACCTTTTACAGGCAATTTCCAGCGCAGAACATAGACGGCTTCCCAGGCTGGAAGCAGACATTTCGTGTTCACATGAAGAGAATAGAGGCTAGTGGCATGCTCATTGTTACTGGCTCTGGAAACGACCGACAGGTATGGGTGTATTAGTCCTATCTATTTTGATAATCAGCTCATTTTGCCAACAGTCAGAGATCACCGGTTACCCTGCTGTATTGGGGGCTCCAAATCACCCTGCCGCTGAAAGGATTAAAAATATGCTTGTTGTGGGCGCCGTTGATTTGCGAACCCACCAGCGAGCTGCTTTCTCTAACCACGACACAAACCGTCGGCTCCCCCATGTCTATGCTCCTGGTGTTGGTGATGGAAGGTTGGTACACAACCAAGTTGTAGGACAGGTTTGTTTCCCATATTAGTTTATATGATTGCTCTGACCTAACATTCTATTAAAGACAAATTGCGCAAACGGGAGGCCAAACGAGAGGTTCTCTGCAGGACCGAGTGGTGGACAGGTCCCGAACCCTAACCCCTATACTTTTACTCAAGGAACATCTCCAGGTAGTTTCACCTAACGGAATTTTGGAAAGCTGTTACTGACTCTTATCTCATAGCCTCTGCATCTGTTGCAGGCCTCGCTGCATATTTCTTCGCCCAAAACAGTCAACTCACTGCAGCGCAAGTCAAGGCGAAGATTATCCAACTTTCCTGGGACCGCAATACAAACACCCACAATTCCAACTCGGATGCCGTCAATGGGGTTTATAACGAAATCAGCGGGGCAGATGTAAGTCTATGCCTCAACCAACCACAGAAGAGGGATTTAGTCGAGCTTTTCAAGCGTGACCTGGAGGTTTGTCAAGAAAATGCCCCTGCGAGTATTGTTCGCAAGCATGCTAGAAGTTGGCCTACGGAGTTGGATTTTTAGGAGATGCTGAATTTACGCTCTCGAACTGAAGGTGGAAGGAACCATGGGAGAAGATTGTAATCAGTCTTTGGAACTGGTGAAACAGTGTGCTTGGGGATATAGCGGGTTTCAGTGAACTTTCGCCTGTAGTATACGCAATTGCAGTTGAGAAGTACGAACCATTTGCACTAAAGGTTTAATGGATGTTTCTCCCAACTTCTTTTACTATTCAAGCCATTTACTATCGACATACTCAATCGATGTTTCTACAAACTCGACCCAACTGATTCCATGTTGTCAGTCCCACTGTAGATCGGATGATCGGATATCCACAATTGTCATTGCTACACATAATCCCAAAAAGACTAGGAATACTAGTCCATCAATGAGCCCGAATCCACCGATAGACAAAAGATTGAACCATCGGCATTGAAAGTCGGCAATATAGCTTCCATGTATGTTTCACAACAATTTCATCAAGGAGCTGAAAGAAGCTACCATGCACAGTAACCTTAAACCAAAAACTTAAAGAAGAGACTGAAAAGCTTGGCTGGCGCCTTAGTCTATCCCTATAATGTATAATCGTGTAGATGCTCCTGAAGTACCCACATGTCGACTCACACCGGCGATTCTCGCATCAATGGGCGATCATAAGTAATTGGCGACTGACTGCTACGATGACCGACCCACATCCGCAGACGCACGGTAATTATACACAGTAGGAAAGTAGAACGTTAACCCAGCAATGAAACACAAAGGGGCTACCATCTACCATAAACGAGCCACCCAACCAAATAATCACCAACTATCGACTTCTACTTCTAGCATCGCCATCACTCACACAGTCCAAAATCCACCACACTCCATGAAACAACAAGATACAACGTCATATCCAGTGAAGCAATTCTAGCGCTTGCCTAAATATTACATGCCTCGAGAGCGATTTCCTAAACGAGTCCAACACGCGCCGGATCTACGAACAAACAACTAATGGGATTCGCAGCACAACCGCGCGAGCGGTAGTTTCCATAAGTACCACAGGTACGGATGTATGGACGTTCCGTATGTACCTACACACAATTATAGCGGTCGCCAAGGGTAGTCCGGACGGCTAGGTCCGCATTTCCCGCCTTCTTGGAGTTACAAGGTGGCAGCAGTGCGCAGGGTGAGGCGATGACCGATTGGATTACCGTACGGTGGCCGGACCAGCTGGTAAGTACTAGGCTGTGACAATGCCGGAGAATAGGAATGGGGCTGTTTAGCCCTATCAAAGATTGGGACTTACACCGAGGTCATCTCCTCTCGGTGAAGAGCGCCGGCGTCAGGGATGTGTAGGGCTGAAGGATTTAACGACGCAGCCTATTACTCCATCGTGCAGGCCGCTATACTGGGTCTCTGGGTGGATGGGTGAGTCGGGACAGACCGCTTCTATGCTGTTATTTGCTTGAGTAGCTTTGCTCAAATGAGCACTCACGTGTTGGATTATGTCGTTGTATGGATGGTGACGGTGGCGACCCAGCTGAAATCAAATGACATTCACGCTATGCCTGGTATTTCTGGCCTCCCCAGAGCAGGAGTAGAAACATTATCAGCTGTTAGTGCTGTCAATTTCCTGCGTAAACATTATGGAATCACGTATGCAGTCCGGACAACACCAGCCAGCCAGCCCTACGGCCCCCACAGCCTCCCATGCTGCATGCCATCTGCATGCAAAGGAGGGGTGTGAGGAATAACCCTACCTCCATCTTTTACTCAACACGGTAAAGCCTACAAAAGGACCAACGCATTGCATTTCAGCCCCCAACCACACAGCTTTCTATCCCCCTTGCAACCCAACCCACACCACCGGGAACACACCACGCATCACGCTCGAAAGAGCCAACTTGCGATTAAGTAATTCCGAGCAAGAATTTTGGCCCCCTAATTTTTGCTTCCATGCCACGATTCTGGAATCTGGGGCACGAGCTTCAAGGGTTTTTGCTTTGAAAATATTACAATGCATTGAGATATAGATTACCAAGTAAACGAATTCTCGTATGGTAATTCTCGGGTTCCTTGACTCGTAGAAGCGGTCTTATGAACAACGTCTCCTAATTGGCTCCCGGTGCGCCATACCAAAGCATCGACATCGCTCTATGCTCTGCGAGGAATATGTGCACCAACTTTGCCCATGTACCATGACAACTTGGTCGCAAACTAATGCGGCTTTCCCGTCTTGTTTTGCTCACGTAGAGGCGCGGTAGAGTCGGCGAGCTCAATTTTCTTTTCTGGAATTTCGAGATCCGTGGCTGGCGGCCCAGCTGCAGCAGCCTTGTCTTCAGCCGGCTTCGATGTGAGATTAAGCTCCTTCCTTTCACAGTTGAGATACAGGGGCGGCGATCCAGCCGCAATCCTTCATGCTTTGTTTCCCGAATATACACATTCCGTCATGTGGCTCTGGGATACCTTCGAGAAGCGCAGTGCACTCAACGGAGTATTGCATCCGTTGGTCGCCGACATGGTTGGATTAGGAAACATGGCTCGTTGGCAATGCTTCGCAGCCAATCCTCAGCCCTAGATACTCGGATGAGCACTGCTGATTTGGACTTGGGATATCGCAATGTAGGATTTCGCTTTCGCTAAGGACTTCCAAATACAGGACGGCGACTTGTTGTTGACACTGCGTCCGTGCCTGTGCGTTTTACTGGGTATTTGGTACGCCTCACAAGACAATTATACAAGGTGCAAGCCCTGCCATAGGAACTTCAACCCCTGGCCACACGCCACGACCTTCGATTCTGTCTTTTCGGCCCCGTACAGTCACTCCTGCTACTACAACAACTTCCACCACCAGTATCATCACCATATCTTCTATCCCAATCCCCCTGAAACCCCACTTTTCTGTTCTCCCGTAGTCTCTGCATCAGCCCCAAACTCTCTAGTCTTCGAAACACCCTGTCCACAAGCCTCACAACCCTATCCCTCTTCTTCCCAGTGATTGGCTCTCGGTGCGATGACCCTGACTTCGGAGTCCCTTTGTCTCTGTTGGCAACGAGCCAGAGAGGTTGCTGGTTCTGCGCGTCCACCTCGTACTCGCGCGCATCTACCGCGTAGTACTCTGAGTTTAGGCTCTCTGGGCGTGTACTGGAGCGGCGCAAGTGCATGATGCGGCCATCGTAATCGTACGCTGTGTGGGTTTCTGGATCATACCCTTGGATGAACATGCATGGAGATCTGGGGCTGGAGCTGAGACTTGAGTGGGAGCGCCAGTCTCTTGGGCACGATTGATGAGGGTGGTGGGAATGGATTTGAAGCGGGTTTTTGCCGGTTACGATAAGTGGGTTAGGTGAATGTCTCGGCACATAGTTGGCATTGGCATTTGGATAGTAGGGATTGTGATGGTGGTTGTAGTCGTGGTGGTCATAGTTGTATTCGTGTCGTCTCGAAATAACTGGCTTGCTGTGTCCATCCCAGTCCACAATGATCGTTTCCTCGCAGCTCGGGTCCCACATCTGGGCGTATAGATACGCATCAATCGTGGAAATTAGATCTTGGACTTGAGGATTGATCATGATGATATTGCTTCGAGTTTAGGTCTTGTTTGTTTTAGTAGGTATTGTGAATTTTGTCGAATTTGTTTGTTTGCTTGAATCGAGTGACTGTGACTTGAAGGAACTTTCGCTTGGGTTGTTATGGAGTTTGTTTGTGATCTGAGTAGTTCTTTCTCGAATAAATGGTTCGGGTAACTGCTGGCTGTATTGCGAGGGTGAACATTGCATAGTTTCTCAGCATTGTGAAGGAACTATCCAGAGAAGTCAATAGCCAGGCAATGAGACTACACATTGCGCTGTATGACTCTAGGCTAGTGTCCCCTCTGACATAGTGAAAAAAGACACAATTCAATGTAATGAATACAGCAGGGGGCTTTACAATCCGCTATGGCGTACCTGCGTCTTTCATGTAGGCATGTGCCCTGTCGAAAATGCGGTCAAGAATCAACTCAGCAAAAATAAGGTCAAATCTACAACGGTTATCTCCATTATCAAATTAAGTACCTAGTCTCCCCAAAAACCTCCTGCACTCTGGCCAATGACTAAACCAACCTGAAATCGCTTGCAGTGCATTCGGAAGCAGGCATATATTCGACGAGCAAAAATAGACAATCAAACCAAAATACTGCTTTGTGACGAGATCATGCTCTATCGCGAAAACGTGACCGTGCACAGATGCAGAAAGTAGGATATGGGGAGTAGCAGTGGGGAGACATGAAAGCCGTTACAACGTTTCATGAAAAAGAAAGACATTGAAGACAAGAATATGACAGGACGGATAACAGCTCATCAAGCAAACAACAATGAAAAAGCAAAGAAGATTGGTATACCAACTCCGTTGAACATGAACAATGGAAAAACACAAAAGTCCAAGATCATCCTCCAGATTATTTAGGTACGGAGCAACATCGCCCTCACGATGTGTTTATATACTCAACTATAGCTAGTCGATAAGTCGGATTTATGACTTGCTGGAGAGCTTGTCCTTGAGCTTGCCGAAGAAAGATCGGCGCTTCTTCTTCTTATCTGCAGCGGCACTGGAGGCCACGCTCTCTTCCTGGCCCTTGGAGGATTCGGCAGTGGTTTCCGGGGTCGACTTGGCTTCAGTCTTGCTCGTCTCAGCGCCAGTTGTGACGGTAGGCTGCGTTTGTTCCTTGGTAGCGGGTTTCGACATGGGTGAGACGTCACGTGAATCGGCGGTTGGCTTGGAAGTCTCTGGCTGTGCGGGTGCAGCTGCTGGGGCGTTAAGCGCATCGCCTGACGAGGCTGTGGCTGGAGCAGTCTCGGTTGTTGCAGCAGTAACTACAGGAGCTGGTTCGGCAGCCTCGTCAGTCTTCTTGACCTCCTTGAGAAGCTCTGCTTCCACTTCCTTCTTCTCCTCAACGGCCTCGGCGTTGGCGGTCGCCTCTGGGCTGGCATCGGCCTTCTGCTGGCTCTCGGTGACGACGGCAGGCACATCAGCCACAGTGGTTTCACCCGCC
Source organism: Acrocalymma vagum (assembly GCA_028476805.1). Classification (NCBI taxonomy): domain Eukaryota; kingdom Fungi; phylum Ascomycota; class Dothideomycetes; order Pleosporales; family Acrocalymmaceae; genus Acrocalymma; species Acrocalymma vagum. Next base: position 87,401 of record JAQGEP010000004.1, read on the forward strand.
TTGTTGACCTCCTTGACAAGCTCTGCCTCAACTTCCTTCTTCTCTTCAACGGCTACCGGGTTGGCGGCGGCCTCGGGACTGACGTCGGCCTCCTTTTGGCTCTCAGCTACAACTGCAGGTACTTCGCTCGCAGCGGTTTCAGTAGTTTCACCCGCCTTGCTAACCTCCTGGATGAGCTCAGCCTCGACCTGCTTCTTCTCCTCAACAGCCTCGGGGTTGGCGGCGGCCTCGGGGCTGACGTGGGCCTCCTTCTGGCTCTCAGCAACAACGGCAGGCACATCGCTTGCGGTAGCTTGACCATTCAAACCAATTGTTTCGGCAGCCTTATCCTTCGCGGCGTAGGTCGCAGCTGCAAATGCGCCGGCAGCAGCTGTAGCTCCAGCGGCAACAGTCTCAGTGACATTGGTATTAGTGGAACTTTCAGTGGCCGCAGGTTGCTCGGGAACCTTATCCTTGAGTTCTTGCTCAACCTCCTTCTTTTCCTCGACAGCCTCAGGGTTAGCGGAAGCTTCAGGCGTGAAACCGGCTTCCTCCTGGCTGGCCTTCACAGCCTCAGGAACGGCAGCAGATTCGAGAGGAACCTGGCCAGCGAGTGCAGCCGTGGTGCTAGTGGGAGCAGCAGACTGGATAGTGACACCGGGGTCTTGTTCGGTCTTAACTGCTACATCTTTGGGAAGACTTGACTCTGGAATGAGGGGACCGGTCAGAGGAGGAAGGCCGAACATACCGCCATTGGCAGCCCTCTCAGCTTCTGGCGTGACAACTGGGCCGAGCTGAGGAGGGAGCGCATCTGACTTCTCGTAGGACGCAGCATCTGTCTTGACTGTACTATCGACAGTGTTAGAAGTCAAGGTGCTGGGGTCGGGCACTGGCTCGCCAGGAGCAAGCTTGATTGGGTTGCCAGCGGTCTCGCCAGCTGGGATTGGCGCAACGCCGAAGGTTTGCTCCTTCTCGGGTTCCTTATCATCCTTGACAGTAGATTGCACAGTATTGCTTGTAAGGGTGCTTGGGTCGGGAACGGGCTCGCCCGGTGCAAGCTTGATAGGATTTCCTGGGGTGTCGGTAGCAGGAATTGGGTTGACTGAGAAGAGTTGGGGTTCGGTGGATGGGGTCTCGGTGGGCGGCGTCAGAGGGAATGCGCCAGGAAGAGACTCCTCCGATTTTGGTTTGTCGCTCTCTTTTGGTACTTGGGAAGCAAGCGCGGCGGAAGAAATGGTGGCCGCGCCGGCTGCTGGCTCTTTGATGTCGTCAGGAATCAAAACATTGTTGACTATGCCCTTGCCATCATCTTCTTTTGGCGCAGTGTCGTTGGTACACCAGTTTCCGTCAACGACGAACTATCAAGCCGCTCTGTCAGCGATAATTGCGCAACCAATTTGGCTGGGGTGACCCTAATCGCTATGACCAGGCACCCACATGCTCAGGGTTTTTTTTGCCGGTGACGTCGGTCTACGTACCTTGTATTGGGTCTTGGTCTTGGGCAGCTCGACAGTCTTCTGAAAGATACCGTCTTTCTTCTCGAGCTGGACAGTCTTTTTCCAGTCGTCAAAGGTGCCGGTCACGAAAACTTCGGTGGCATCGTGTTCCCTGGCCGGTCAGCGGAAGAGGAAGCTCCGACGAGCAAAGAGGACCAACCATGTAAACGTATAGCTCCCCATGTTAATTGGAAGAGCAAAGGCGCAGTCTGGGGTAAAACAGGCGTGTCTGTGAACAGGTGAGACTGGTGTCTCGTTGGCGGGGGAGAAGAGGGCGGAAGATTGGTTGAGGAGAGGAGAGGAGCAGAGCAGCGGAATGGCGTTGGAGATTGCGAGCGGCAATGCAGCACAGCGAGCAAGTTTCAAGCAGGATAAGCGCAGGTGTGAGTGTGTGAGAGCAGAGGAGAGGAGGCTCTGCGACAGGCAGATTCCAGAGTGGAGGAGAGGGAGAGAGAAGCTTCGAGGCTGCAGAGCAAAGCAGAGCAGAGTAGAGGCGCAGAATGGGAATTAGACTTAGAATTAGAATTGGCGAGGCTGGTGCCGGCGTTGGCGCTGGAGCTGGCGGTGTGTTTCCCGTGAGATGGATGGGAGTGACGGCTAGCGTCGACCTGGTCCGGCCTGTGGCTTGGCGCGACAAGCTCAACGGGGGGGAGGGAACAGCAGCAGCAGCAAGCAGCAGCAGCAGCAGTTGAGAGCAATTGAGCACCAACAATTGCACATAATTACCCGTCATTGCCCATCATTGCCCGCTATCCACCAATCCAGCCTAGAATGTGGTGCTGGACGGCACGTGTGCAGGTGCAATTCTCCCCACCAGGAGACCAGGCATATGCAGATGACGAAAGACGCCCTCCTTAGAGCTCAATGCGCCCCTTGCGACATGGCGACGGCTCTGCGCGGGTCTGCTTCTACACCTCTCCTGACCGGATGGCGATGGCAATGGCACTGGTGTGGCTTCAATCGAGCACTTGGCGGCTCAGAGCCGGTAGGCTCTCATCCATCAGTGCAACGGTGCAACGGCGCAACATCCAAGGCGCCCAACAACTCCCAATCCATCTATCTCATATGTACAAGCAATCACTTGCATGCGAGTCCAGTAGGGCCACAACGGTACAAGTACATAATTACAGGAGCATTCTCTCGGCCAAGCACGTGCTCACCCACGACTGTCACATGGCGTGCGTCATACCTGTACTTGCACTTGGTTGGACAAACGAGACGAAACGAAACGAACAGCCCCTGCATCTCTGTCTTGTCTATCTGTCTGCACGCTGCATTCCTCCTGCGACAACGACCTCACTAACCTCTCCAGTGGGCTTGACGAGCACTCCTGCTGAGCTCCCACTCCGAGGCCCGGCCGCTGACACCTCACGCTGCCTTTTTTTCTTTTTTCTTTAGTCCTTCTGATGCACCATAAAATTGTCCGAGCCGCGGCAATCAGGCACGGATTGTCAATCGTCCCTCCCCCTCATCCCATCTTTTCCTTTATCTTCCTTGATATCCGTCGTGTCCGTTTCACCGCCAGTTCCTGGGCGTCAACATAAACTCCAGTGCAGGACTGACCCTGCAACAATCTTGCCGAAGCCCTCCATATGGCCAATCAGGCCCCCACCAAACTGGCCACCGGGAGCGCAGTAGCTGTCTATGGACGTATTTCTTCAAAGGAGCGGCTCGGGCGTGCCCCAGCGCTTGTGCCCCCTCCTCAGTTCATGTGCGGTAGCAGAGCGCAGCAAGACTGCGACAAACGATGATGTAGACACTGAGACTGGCGCGCAACAAACGGAGGGAGAAGGGGTAAAGCTCTTTCGTTCACGGCCAAGCACCTTAGACGTTGACCCTGCCGGCATTGAAGTCATTGCGGCGACCTACCGAAAGCGTTTGGTGGGAGCCACATTTGTGCCATTCATTCATTGAGAGCAGCGAGCGAGGAAGAAGAGCGAGCACTTGAGTGGTGTCTCCTACAAGTACAACAGAGAGAGGCCTCGACCTGAGCCGGCCGCCGCGTGTCCCCAACCCCCAATCAGACTGTCGTTTGCCGTTCAACCGTCTGCCGCCTTCCCGCTATATGCTGCTACGTGCTGCTACGTGCTGCTACTGTACATGTTTGTAGACCGCGTTGGGAGCTGGCGTTCTCGGGCCCAAGGCCGCTCCACACCCAGCTAGTGGCACGCATCGAACAGCAGCCCAGCAGGCAGAGCTTGGAGCTGCGCGCAGTCCGTGTCGGGCGGGAGCTAAGGCGCATCATGGGTTTGGCATTCCATTCCATTCCCCCCGTCTCGTCTCTTGGAGATGGGCGACTTGTGTGCTGCAGTGCTTTTTCGGGGCGTCTGCGCGGGGCAGCAGCCAGAACAAACCGTTTGGCAGAGACAGACCTCTCCCAATCTCCCTCTCTTCATTCTGCCCCAGCCCTCAGGCCGAGAGCTCAGGCTGCAAAAGCAAAAAGACACAAGCGCGCAGGCTGGCCTTGCGTTGTGTGACGAGGTGGCCGCCGATTGCACGAACCACGGCTGGCGGTTGTCTCACACAACTGGGTGCCTACAGCTGCAGAAGAAAGCCATGATTTCTAGACGTATTCTGGAATATAATAAAGCCCCCCAAAAGCTTGCCTCCAACCCCATACCCATAGCTATCTAGCTCCATTACTACTGCTGCTGCTGCTGCTGCTGCCCGCATTCTGCCCGTGATCGCTGCTGCTTGTTCTTGTGCAGCTCTGATGGTCGCCTCCTCTTTTGCTTGAGCACCAACCACAACCACGCACTTTGCTAAACACGACGCTTGCGTTTGCCTGCTTGCCGTGCCTGCAACTCTCAACTCCATCTCCATCTCGACACACATCGCCCTCGTCCTTATCCTCGTCCTGCCCATACCATCATCATCATCATCACCATCACCTGCTTCTCCCCCCAGCCTCTGCCCGCCTCCATTGTTCGCCGCCCGCCGCCCCCCCTCTCCGCGACCGCTGCTCGCTTCGGACCCCCGTTCCACAAAAGCAGCACATCCCTGCGCCCCTCGCGAACCAAACGTCAAAGAGCTGCAGACGACCCCTCACTGAGGCCCGCTCAATGTCGCTCCCTCCCGACTACTCGAACGAAATAAACGCTCTCAACCGCGAAGTCCTCAAACACCAGCCCCAAGACATCCTCCAGTTCTGTGCCAACTTCTTCCACCGCCGCCTCGAGTCCCAGCGCGCCGAGTTCCTACTCTCCCAGCGACATTCCAGCCCGCAGGGCCGTGGCATGGCCGAGAGCAACTTCCCCGGCAGCAATCCCTTTGGCACACCACCCAGCGCGGGCTTCGCGTCGAGCCATATGCACCGTCTGGAGGAAGAGGAGGAAACCGACTTCATTGCTTCCCCTACATCGTCCACCTTCGCCGCTTCCAAGATGGACAACGCTCAGAGCAACCCCGCCGAATCCACCTTTGGCAACTTTGCTGGCTTCGGAGGCTCAAAGGACCCCATATCGCAGCCCCCACCTGCCATTGGCGGTGCCGGCACTCTCCCCAACAACTACAACTTGAACAGACGTACCTCCGTCTCTGCAGAATCCCTCAACCCCGCCTCCTCCGCCAACGACAACTGGTCTCCGCCCTACCACCAAAAGACGGAGGAACAGCTGGCCCGCCTCAAGGCCGCCGTTGCTGGAAACTTCCTCTTCACTCACCTGGATGACGAGCAATCGGCACAGGTCCTCGGGGCCCTGCAAGAGAAGCCAATACCAACAAAGGGAATCAAAGTGATTCAGCAAGGCGATGTCGGTGACTACTTCTATGTAGTCGAGAAGGGCTCCTTCGACATCTACATCAACAAATCGGGCAAGCTAGAGGCTGGCCCCGATGGCCTCGGCAACCAAGTGGGTAATGTTGGCCCTGGAGGGTCCTTCGGTGAGCTGGCGCTTATGTACAACGCCCCTCGCGCTGCTACCATTATGTCGACAGAGTCCTCCACCTTATGGGCCCTCGATCGCGTCACATTCCGCCGCATTCTTATGGACAGCGCGTTCCAGAGACGCCGCATGTACGAAGGCTTCCTAGAGGAAGTCTCTCTACTCGCCTCCTTGACCCCTTACGAGCGCTCCAAGATCGCCGATGCCCTTGAAACAAAGAAGTTCCCTGCTGGCACAACCATCATTCAAGAAGGAGATGTGGGCGAGTCGTTTTATATCCTCGAATCAGGAGAGGCTGAAGTCTACAAACGGGGCAATGAAAAGCCCGTACATAGGTACAGGAAGGGCGACTACTTTGGTGAGCTTGCATTGCTGAATGACGCACCTCGCGCGGCCTCTGTTATCAGCACCAGCGAGATCAAAGTTGCTACCCTTGGCAAGGATGGCTTCCAGAGACTTTTGGGCCCTGTAGAGGGTATCATGAGGCGGAATGACCCGAGCAAGGCTGCTGCATTGGCCGACAGTGAAAATGTGGATCCCCTGGCAAAAACCGCATAAGTCTGTGGGGTTCAAGGTATGGTTACGATAAACTTACTGTTATTTCTTTCCTTTGTTTTCTTAACGAGTAGAGTCGGGAGCTTCTGATTTTGGTTGGAGTTGGTCTACGGGATGGCGACGAGACGACAGATTGGTGTTCGATTTGCGGAGAGCGAAGGAAGAGCGCCTGACATGCACACCCCTTCCGCTCCCCAGAAATTCGGTTAATCTTTGCTCTCAATACTTCCGGGCGTTTTTATCGCATGTATTCCTAACTCTTCCCTACTATCACTAAATGTTGCTTGCCGTGTGGGGTTACGGAAGGAAGAGAAAACAAAGAGAGTGAGAGAGGATGAGAAAGGGGAGGGTAGCTTTCACGGAAGTGGTTCTGTTACCTATACTCCAATTGCGCATTCTGTTCAAGACTAGACTTTACCTTAGCTTACTTGACCTGACCTGACAATTTTTTTTTTCAATTAGTGCACTCCCTAATCTTTCCTTTTTCTTACGGCTCTTGCTCTCAGGTGCGGCAATAAACAATGCGTCGCTTTTCTAAATTAGTCGAAAAATATGTAGTAATTATCTCAAAGGTACCGAAGTAAAGACGACCGATCGTTAGGAATCTATGCTAATACACATAGCTTTTTTCAATGGCACAGGAAAGAATGTATGGCGCTATTTCAAGCCAATATTCTAAAAAATTTATTAGGCAACAGTCACGCGGTTTCTCCACTCCGGCTTTCTGGGTGCCGTGTTATGCTGGGACGGGTAGGGCTGCATGTGAAGAAAGTATGTTGGTAGAACCTCTCAGCCCTATGAGTAGCGTCACGTGTAGCAGGCCGGCTCACGGGATGCTTGCTCACGATGATGATGGTTGGTGGTTTGTAAGGCAACTAGGCAACCAAGTGGGTGACTTGTGACAAGTTTAGAACTTGATTTGTAAAGAAGGAAAATTAAAAGAAGGCGTGGCATTTTTTTTCTATTGGTGCTTTTTCCTTGGGCTTGATTACAGGTGCTCTTTTGATATATTTTGGGTTTGCTCTTGTTTTATTTTCTTGTTTTCTCACGTATATTTGGTCTGGTCGGGGCTTTTTTCTGGTGCAGAGGTGAGAGATGGCTTTGGGAAGATTGAGAGAGTCGGCTAACGGATGAGTTTGCAGAATGTATACTTCTTACGGCGGTGTCATTGCCCATGGTGAAGGCACTGACATCTGGAGGTTGAAGGCAGGTAACACCGACACCTGCTGCCTGCCCCTTATTATCATCCATGGATTGACCAAACGATGAGTCACAATGGAAAGAACCATCCCCACCCAGTTCCATCAACTCTCAACACCCTTCGCGCTATTGCGATCGGTGGCCTCTTTGTATCACCGGATCACGCGCAGTGGGATGAGTTTTCAGAACAAAGAGAAGGGTGAAAGGCGGCCGTGGAGTGACGAAGTGGCCACTCGAAATCCACCCAATGGGTAGGAGTCATGCTCACATCGTTCATACTCACCCATACTGACAGGTGTTCCAGCTCCCCAAACCACGTTCTAAGATTCTAGAAACCCGTAGTGAACCACCACGAACATATGCGCCTCCGCCGCGGCTCCAGCTCGCCTTAATCAGCCGCTGCACCATCATCACTAGTCGCTAGTCGTGTTTGAATGAATTGGATATTCAGATGATCTGCGGACGATACACTTCGAGACTCTCTAGTTTTCCAACGCGCAAAACACCTTTCGAGTCGTGACTCTAGATGATAGGAAATGGAGAGACAGCGTTCTTTTTCCCGCCGCTTCAGCTACCAACTCCCGACGAACATAGATTGTGAGACATGTGTGTTTTATAGTCGCGTTGAGCAACGAATGGAATGAATCCCGAGTCTATTGGCTATTTGGACTGCAGTGTACCATCTGCTGACTGAGGAAATGGGCTGCTTCATATTCCAACTTGGACGAGTCGGAGACCGCGCTTTTGCTGTTGTCGGAACGCCCTCCGCAAAGTATGGACTGCAGAGACGGAGTATCTAATCCATTGAACGAAGCGAGGTTCAATTGAACGGTCCGACTGATGCTCAATTCCACGGCGGATCCGTCTACAGCAGAAAGGTACTGGCGCATCGAATCTGCCTTGCCGCTGGAGCAATGGCAGTTGTACAAGCATACACTGGCGCGTGTGTTTTGGTCTCAGCTGACGCAGGCCGATGGGACGTTTGGAATTGTTTGTTAGTTCCAGGGAGTTTTGCAAATGTCCAATTAAGCAGAGGCGTTGCATCTGTCCATCGCGTGCACCTTCGTCATAAGCCAGGCTTATCTGCAAGGTAGGGGAGGCGGCAGACGCTAACGCCCAATTGGGGAAATGGGCTCAATAAGGTACGAGAACATCGGCTCGTCTTGTGCAGGCAGAGACGCAGATGCTAATGACTTCAGCTGAACTGTGGGTATTGCTCACAATCATCAAGACGTCCCTAGGGCTACCGGTTAGACTTCTCCTTGCCGCAGCAAAACGAGGCTAACTCCCTGGTGACTTGGCCCCGATGAGTCGGCCAGCAGGACACCCTCGCGGCCTCAGGCAGATTCCTGGCGCATATGGCACAACTGCCTTAACCAGCAGGCCGAAACCGCCCCCACCCTACGACTACAGCACCTCCCACATTTTCTGGTCTAAAAATTGCAGATTTCTGGGTCACCAGCCACAGAAATCATCTAAAGCCTGCCGTTGCCAAGTGGTGGTCGACACAATGGCATCGGTCGAGCCCGACAGTTACCGCTATTCTTGTCGAGAAGGATGGGTCCTCAGCTATGATGATATGCAGACAAACCGGTGACTGGTGACTGACTGGAGTTATTCACCTAGAAACTCATGTTCACCAAGATGGTTGTGTTGTCAATTGTACTGCCATTCCGCTGGTGAACCTTTCGCGCCGGCGCGTCCGACTGTCGTCCTTTACCAAAGCGCGGCTTGATCCCCAAATACAAACCCCGGGATGCTGGTTTAAGTGCAGTGTTCGATGCTTACCGTTCGCCTAGAGGAGCTTGGCACTTCCGCTTAACAGGTCTATTTAACAATACAAGGCGCCGTTCGATACCAACTCAGCATTACCCTGGCCCGTGTCTTTAAACCGAACCACCGGCACTCTTTCCTGGTGGCTTGTTTCCTTCAGACTTAGACCATAGTGAGCTGGATTGACTCCATAAGGACCACCCTACTCTCTTACGTGATCTAACCAGGAAAGATCTCTTTATATATCGATCTGCTCTACTCTACTTCGATACCACACATCAACTCCCACCACCTGGGTATTGAACAACCGCCCTTCGTTTCGACACATACTTGCTGGATCATCTCGAGTCCGATTCTCTGGACTACCCCCTCTGCTTTACTCATTCCAGCTGTACTCGTCTCAGGCCTACACACGATGGCTTCTCCCGGCGACTCTAGGGCTCAGAAGAAGAGAGTTGGTAGAAAGCGATTACCTCCACTTGCACCTGGACCATCTCTTCAATTCGTTGTCGTTAGTCACCCCGACGACTTCAAGGCAGATCAGACAATGAGGCATGTTCGTTCTCATGTCATGTACAAGCATCGAGAGCAACGTGTTCCATCCTCAAAAGACAGATCAAAGAGCAGAGAAAGGAGTAATCGGGATGCTGGACCCGTCCGCACTCGCACCCCCAGTCCAATGACAACTAGTTCAGATAGCATCCTCGATGATAACTTCCTTGCCCCCACTGGGGCAAGACGCCAAAGCCCCATTTGGAACGGGGAATTCTACCGCTCAATGTCACAGTCACCCTCGGTAGACCCACTACGCAACCTAGCGGCAAGAATTATTGCTGCAACGACCGCAGAACCAGCAAGAAGCGCCCCTCCAGCGTTCGATTACGCTTCAGAGTTCCCTTTCCCCGATTCTGGGACGTTAACTCAAGAGCCTTTGGACGATTTGAAGGAGCTCTATGTGAACAGCACCAACCTGTTCTCCCAAGGTATGTTTCAGGGCTCTCTCAGACGTGTCATACATCTAATATTCTCACAGATCGCACTTGGATCAGGACAGTATGCAGCCATCGCATGTCCTTTCTCAGCCACGTAACAGTTGCCTGCGTCTACCAAGATGTCGCTGAGCGGTTATTACATGATAGCGCTTTAACGGTGTACGCGAAAACAAAAGTGCTGAGAATGATCACCGATACCCTCGGCACGGATGACTCTACTATTCTGAGCATTTTGCATCTACTTGTCAGCGAGATTGGTGGCTTCGATGAAGATGTTTTTGATGTTCATCAACAAGGCTTAGTGCGGATCGTGCATCAGCGGGGTGGTATAAGTAATCTCGCACTGAACGGGAACATTGCCACATTCCTGACTGTGTAAGTTGATCGGGATTCCGAATCTCCTTTATTCTCGCCGCCTAAGTTAGGTTGCATTACACTAAGACCACGAGCTAACAAAGAGCCAGGGTCATGCTTTGCTTTCACATCCTTCGTGGGCAATCTGAACCCCAATTTCTCGAAGGCTTCGTTCCAAGCCGAAGACGAACCTCATTCGTGGGGGCCGCTCGCCCCATGTCGCCATTATATGCGCCACACGGAGACTTCTCTACACTGTACGCAAGTTGCTCAGATGGAACATATGGAATATTGTGTGACATGTATGACCTCACGCAAACATTTATTGCCCGATACGATTATGTTGCATACCCTCCAGCGTCCGGCTCTCAGCTCGCCTCCCACGACGCTCACATGGAACAAATCTACACGCGTCTCCTCTTGCTTCCCTCGGCCGACAGTCAGATGGCTCCAGACTGGATTTATGAAAGCTGTCGACTAGCAGCATTAATCTACTGTCGCTCTATTGTCCAGGGCGTACCACTAGCCGACTCAGCTAACATCATTCATGCACGGAACTCCGGATCGGACATTTCTAGTACCACGCTCATTTCAGCTCTCCACAACGCCATCGAACATACAAACAAGCACAGCAATTGGGGTGACATGTGTGGGGCCTTCCTGTGGGTTTGTTTAGTGGGTGGCGCCGCGTCACGGCCTTCTACACAGCTTCTATACGGCGACGGTGAAGAGACGCACGGTTCTTCGGCATGGAATAGGAAATGTTTTGCATTGTACGCTGTTAAGGCGTCCCTAGGCCATAATTTCGACCACGCCGGGGCCGTTGTGGAGGCCCAAAGGTCGATGCTTCAGGTCCAAAACTTAATCAGCTTGAAAAGGGGGATTGACTAGTACAGAAGGTGAATGAATGCGCCGGAAGCACTCATTCTTTTCGCATCTTTTTGACTCTCCTTGAACCATCTCGGCTACAATCTGCTTTTTATATCTAAAGTAGGAACCCATTTTCCTTTTTCTCCCGGTTGGATTTCCTTGGTGGCATCTGAGATTGAAATTTTGAGTCATTTCATTTTCTCTATATTAGCTTTTTCCCTTCTCTTCTCACCCTTGTCTTATTGTATGGCTTCTTATTTCTCTTTCTCTGCATATGAATCCTTACTCACGTATGTTTTTGTTTTTCTATTCATCTCATGATATCAAAGAAAATGGACCAATGATAGATTATGTTCAATGGACTACATTGTTGAAAGGAAGAACCGGCAGACTTGAGGAAGTCGAAGCACCTGCAGAGCAAGGGACATTGGGGGAAAATGACATGCATCATTGATATAATAATCGGAGTCACGGATTATGAGTAGCTTCAACAGAATAAATATATAGTTTGGTAGTGGTACTCCTCCCATCTACTGATTTACTAAATCTATATTACACGTTGCATGTTGTAGAGGGCATGAAACGATCAATGGCCGTAATGAGTTAAACGGGTATTACGACGATCATACCAAAGATGTTTGCAATGAGCCTTACCTTATGAGAACCTAGTGGTGGATTTCCGGTGACCTTTTTGTATTTCTGCCTGGAACAAGATATCGAAACACCTTATGACTGTCGCGCGCGCGTGATGGGAAGGGTTTTGGGCTACGGTGAAGACTCTCAGCTTCTAATATTTTCGTCGGACTATTGTATTTCAGAAATAATTCGACTCACACCGCTACATTTCCAGAGCCTAGATGTGTGTTGCCGTAGGGCTATGTCATGCTAGTATTATTGGAGGATTCCTTTACCGGTGCGGCAAGGCTTTGGGCTGTATGTACCACCTATACAAAGCCGTTTTAAGCATAATCGCAGCCTTACCGTTAGAGTAAGCGCATACGTATGGTGGCTTACAAACCATCGTGCGGCGACCAGTTGTGTGGTTTGTATCACTTACGGAATGATTCCACGGCTCTGCAGAGAAGAAAGCGAAGAAAGTAGAAGCAGTAGCCCTGACATGCACACATGCACATATGCTCAAGCGCTTAGAAAAAGAAAAGAAAAAACCAGAGTATTGTACGACGGACTTCATGTTAAAACTCTGTGGCGCAGCCTTGTTCCCGCATCCTCTCTACTCTCCAAGTATTCTGCTCGCCCAGTCCAATCCCCATCACCCATGCCATATTTTAGCCGATCCTTTCAAGCCACTGCAAACCAGGGTGGGTGTTTTGCATAACCCACACCGCCCACACACACGCTCGTTCTCGTTCCAAGTACTTACATGGTGCTGTCCGGCGGCCTGGTCCATGTGGCCGGCCGCGTCCTGCATCTGCCCTATATGCGGCGTGGTCGCCGTCTTGTAGGCTCACGGAGCTGAAAAATGGATTAGGTAGAGAAATACGCTTTTTCGCGACGATCTTGCGGTTCCCCGCTGCGCATTTGCGCATGGCATGGTCGAGGGCGTGGAGAACCCTTCGGCTTGGCCGGTCGCCTGGGCTGGGGCGTTATCCGCGGGAACGGTGCAGCTAGAAAGCTGGAGCCCGTTTGTTCACATGCGCGGTATGAAGAGGTATAGTATAAGGACGCGTGGGTGGTGGGTTTCCTATTTTAACTGCACCGAGTGAGAGACCAGAGTTAGGTTATGAGCGTGTACAGGAAGGACGAAGTCATCTCGCCATGCGTGACGTTGCGTTGCGTTTGATTCCAAAGCCTACCTAATTAGCGAGACGCCTTTGTCTCTCATGTACAGCTCCAAATATGTATCAGGTAACTTCGTCGGCAAATTCTTATCCGCAATCGATAACGATTAGTGGGTAAACAGGATTTCACTTGACTGCTTGCAGACGCAAGATGCAAGATGCAGATGCAGGCCTTCTCTCCAAGGTTGTTAACAAGTATATGGGGCCAAGATTCAGACCTGCGTGTGTCGGGTCCTATTTGCGGTCAAAGATTTGGGGTCTGTTTTCTTTCCTGTTCCTGCCGCGTACATGCTTATTAACTGGAGCTGAGTCGGGGAAATTAAGTACTGTATTTATTTATTTTTTCCTTTTTGTTCGTTTCTTTGGTGTTCAGTAATACCGCTCCCATATGTCTCAGCGCAATTTGGAGGTTTCTTACGACGGAAGCTTCACATCGGCAAAAATTCCCCGTGTCTATCGTCTCCCCTTTTCTGCTTTCTTCAAGTAGAGTTCGTACTATTTCTTGGTGATGTGGCGTTGCCTTGGTACCGCTTGGGGGAGTATTGTTCGCAGATTCGGTTTACTCCCGGGTTTCTCGTGTTAGTTGGGTATAAATGTGTTGTCAATATGTATGGACCGTAGTACTTGCAGATTGGGGGCCAAAAAGAGCCTCTCAGCCCTATCTTGCTGATGGGCTGCTAGACATGCATATTTACTATGTGGGTGTCGGATGTTTGTTGCCTTAGGCAAGCCTCGATCTGATTATGTGGTATGTGGATGGGTTTCGGTGTGGCCGCAGTGGTTCATTAATCTTGGGAATGGCTTAGTTCAAATGTCTTAAGCCTGAGCGACTGTCATTCATCCTTCTAGCCTTTGTCTTCTATTTGATGTTACGATCAAGATACTACCTTCTTCGTATGCCCAGCTCTATTTCGAATTTCCGTCCCCTCATTATATGGAGGTTGTTGGCTGGTCTCACCTCTCATTTATTCCCTATCCATTCTCACTAAAGCCGATGTCTGTCATGCTAGCCCGTTAGCAAAACAAAGGTCACCAAAACCGGAGAAGAAGGAAGAGGAAATTAGGATCAGTATTAAGAATTTCAATTTATATAGTTCGAAATAGCTAAAAGGGTACAGTGACAGCTACTTCAAACACAGTAATAATACATGACCTTCGATTCCTTTAAAAGATCATCTTCTGCGCATAAGTATTTCCTCCGCTTGCAAAAAACACCAAGAAACTATTATCATCCAACCCTAACATACCACCCCACAACGCAGGCAAAGGATGCACAGTCGTCTTATCCTTCCAGGTCTTCCCATTATCCTCGCTCACCATGACAACCAGTGATCCCTCTGGCCAAACACCCCCTTCCTCATCGACACCAAAGCTGGCCACAAGTCTGCTGCCAACGCGGATGATCTGAGGCGCGCCTGCATTCTTCCCAGGGTTCTCGTAAACTTTCGATCGACCGCCCCATGTCGCGCCGTCGTCGGTCGTCCGTACGGTCCAGACCATGAATGTGCCTCCAGGCAAGACCGTCTCGAAAATGGCGAGCTTCTCGGGGCTCCTCTCAGCAATTGGGACAACGCCCAACATGCCGTCCCTTGCGGTGATATCGGCGCCGGATATGGTTTGCGCATCGGACCACGTCTTGCCGTTATCAGTCGAGCGTCGCAAAATGCTGTCTTGGTCGTCGCCCTGGTTTTCACGAGAGTAGTAGAGCTGAATCGAGCCGTCTAGCGCCGTCTGCATAAACGGTTCCCAGCTTCCGTTCTTGACGTCACCCGCTGGGTAATCCTCCGCTTGCTGCTGGAACCTCCATGTCTTTCCCAGGTCGTCCGAGATGCACACTGTGATACGATAGTGTGTGTATTTCCTGTTTTCGCCCTCGCCTGTGAAATCGTGGTTTCTGAATGCGCAGAGAATCTTGCCGTCGGGAGTTTGGTGAACGTATGGGTTGTCGAGGTCCAAGCCCTTGGATGGCATGGTCGTCACTGTTCCTATAGGATCCCATGTCGCGCCATTATTGGTCGATTTTAGAGTTGTCAACGTGCTATTGCCTCCTCGCTTGTCGGCATAAACACCCAAGAATGAACCGTCCGCCAGTCGTACTGCACGAGGATATGTCCCGCCTTCTCCGAAAAGGACGGGCTCGCCCGATTTCGTTGGGGCTTTAGCCTGGGCGACTGTGAGCAGAGTTGCTCCTGCGAGAGCAAACACTTTGGAAATAAGACGCATTGCGCTGTTTTCTCGGAAAGGATCCTTGATGGAGAAGAGAAACGAAACGAATACTTTCAGAAGGGAAGGCTTTATATAAGTGGATTGTCCGTGGATCTTACATTGTTCTTTTGGGCGCCTTGACGATCCTTGCTTTTACTCCCCAGTAGTGCTATGTGAGCTTATTTTAGGAACCTGAGACAGTCACTCCTATAATTCAAAGCATAGCGGGAAATTAGATGGCTTTCCACCCGTCTAAATCCCCAAAGCAATTCGGTTTCAAGGCAGCTCACGTTAGGAAACTTGACAAATCGGTCTTTGGCGACTGGACTTTAAGTACGCAAAATGAGGCCCGGAACCGATGTACAGGGCAAGTTTCCCGTTCCGCGCGGTGATGTCCGGGCGTATAAGGTTATAAGAGTTAAGTTCGTTTGACGTTCAGATAGTGGTATGTGCTGAGGGACGCCTTATAGGTCGGTGGGGACTAGTATCGTGGCTGTGAAAGCACGGGAATTTCTTGTTGGTAAAAATACCGAATACGCCGAGTTCCCTCCCTTCAGACTCGACATTCAATTTTATCGAGCTATTCGAAAACTACTATCGGGATAAGTCGATATTTCGGTAACAGGGGCCATGAACGGCGTTCCTCTTGGTGAGCGCGCGTATTCAAACTTCCTACAGTACGATATTCGGAGTCTGCAGAATGTTCAAAACTTTTCGTTAGAAAAGTGAACGGAACGCGACAATAGATTGATTGGGCTTTGGCCTTCCGTCAACCAAATACATGCAGAGTATTCGGGGACACAAGTAACCAGTTATCGATAATGGTCTTTTATTCTTTGTTACAATTCCCCAGAGTCAACCGCCTTCCGTAGAGAAAATTGAGTGTTCCATTTTCGGTGGTTTAGGACAAACTAGGATTGTGATAGCTTACTGTATGGTACGTAGGCACACGATATGATGATTGCCCTCGTCCGACAAAATTAGTCCAAGCCAACATATGAAGTTCAAAGCCAGATGACCTACATTGGAACTAGCCTCATCTACATGTGACAACATCTCTGACTCGTTATCCATGCGAATGTTGAACAAGCTGTACTCGCCATAACACAACACTGAATGGAAAGGATGGCAGAAGAACACATAGATAAGTAATACTAGATGATACCAAATATACTTTCTCAAAAAAGCTCGTTTAATTCACAATTTGCAATCTTAGTATTTCTTTGGATTAGTTTTATCAGTAGTTCAACTTCTACACGATTTTAATCGAAGTTGGTGAAAAAAAAGAGTACAGCGAATGAATTACACTATGTAAAACAAAGATAATTTAATAGACAAGTTTCAACATAACACAGGCTCTGGGATATAAATTGCTCTCGGAGGAAGGCTTCAACATTGCGTTAATTTCTCAATCATTATTTTGCTCGTTTAGTACTTTCAATCGCACATCCACTACGAAATTTGACTCTCGTTGAATCATTAGACATGATGTAAATGAAGAAAACCATACATGCCATGGATATTCGGAGTGAAGTTGAGTAAATCAATATTGGTCGACTGACATGCGCGGAGTTTGGTACCACATATAAATCAGACTGAATGGAGGGAGGGTTTTCGGCTCAAGCTTCGGGACGTCACTCAACGCAAATGAGAGCAAGCACAATGATATATTCTAACATACCGAGTACGGATATACAAACCAACTATACGCCACCCTATGACACGCCATGGCTAAATCAAAACATCCATATGACTACATAGACCCAGACCCTGTCAGACTCAGAATACGCTGATGTAGTTGCCAATTCGCTCCTTCTGGTTCTGTGCAATGCATTCGGCTATCCAGGTGATGTTCCGGATCTCCTGCTCTCATGTTAGTATGATATGTGTTGAGAAGGCTAGACAGTGAGACAAACCTGTTCCCGAAGCTTCACCCAGGCATATACTACTGCGTGAGTAAATTGTCGAGTAAATGCGAGTTTTGAGATTTCCATCTCCTTCTGATAGAAAAGATCCTCCAAGCTCCTTGTCTCTCCGCCGATGCCGCCGGCCATGTTTCCGACACCCCCACCTCCTCCGCTGAGACCAGTCTGATCAAAGAAAGTTTTGTAGTCCGCAACGCTCTCAACAGCAATGCGGACACCCTCGACATCATCTGCCCTTGAAAGCATGAGTGTTCCTTCTGGATGTAGTCTACCGAAGTTAGGGTATAGCTTCTTGCGGTCCTGCTTTGACAGCTCGGTGCCAAATGAGTTGAGAGTAATGTTGATGCTTCTGCGGTCGGCCTCGAACTCCAAAACCTCCGTCATGACTTCAGCGGTGGGAGTTCCCGCAATCTCAGGCTCGTTGTTAACCCAGTTGTGGAAATCCTCGAGATAGTTCTTGTACAAAGTGTTGCGAATTATCTCAATGTTCAACTCGTCCAGATCCTGATGGCTGAGAGATCCTTTAAAGTATGGCGCGAGTGGGGTCTCGATCAAGACTGAATTGTAAAGCTCCTCGATGTTTGTTGCAACACACAGCACTGGCATGGTCTCGAACCAGCCCAGGGGATGGCATCGATCTAATAGCTCTTTGGTGTCTCTCTCGTGGAGGGTGCCCGTAATCAACAGCGCGATATTATCAATCATGTATCCATATGTAAGATACTCCATGAATTTTGAAAGAGAACCGGTGGCGTTGGCCTGGAGATATCGGAACTCGGCCACGAGCTTGTCGGTGGTCTTCGCAGCGAGCGCAGAGGTGGATGGATTAGGCGGAAGCGATGCGAGAAAGTCCCCGTAGGCGGGGGAGAGCTGCAGCTTCACATCTGAAGGACGAGATCAGTTGGGCCAATGGATAAAGACGAGGCTGGCATACCGTCGATGGTCTCGCACTGCGTCAAGCTGCCGTAGTTTTGGCTGGTGAGGAGCGCATTGCGGTATCCGCGCACGATGCCCTCAATGTAGCTGGGCGAAGGATTAGAGGTAGCTGGATGCAGCGGGTCTCGGGAGAAAGTCTTACCCGTACTTGACGTTGTAGAAAAGGCCTTCCATGATGGCTGATGTATCTGGATGAGAGGCTCTCCAGCAGGCAATGCACGGTAGCTTGAAGCTTGCAGCAGCATCTGGAGGTTGGTGAGACCGGGATTTAGCCGCTGACTAAGATGACGAACTCTGAGAACCATTGGGGGGCTGGCACGTGTTCGCGTCCAGCAGCTAGCCCTTGTTTATAGTTTGCCAAGGCTATCCATGCACGAGCCATCCTAACCGTAACTTTCTTTCCCTCGCGATCGACGTAGCTTCCTCCCTTCTGCTTACTCTTTCACACAACACACTTCACACCAAGGCATCACGACCCTGCTGCTGAAACAAGAGCGACTGCTCTCTCGTCAATTCCAGTACTGAATTGATCCACATCAGCAGCTTCAGTCTCGTAAGTCATCGTCCTCGTCGCTCTAGGGAGGGGGTTGCCCTTGATGCGCGTCACCTAACAATTTTCCAGTTCCACCATGGTGTCCACTCGCCGCGGCGCCACTGCTGCCTCTGACAGCGACCAGCCGGCTCAATCTGCGCAAGAGCGACGTGGCACTCTAGCTGCGTCTTCTCGAGGTGCTTCCACTGAGCCACGCAAGCGTTCTACTCGTCGCAAGGCTTCCGACACGCCGCAACAAGTCCAGCCTGCCGAAGAGGCAAGCACTGCACTTACCACAACAACTCAAAACACAGTTACCACAGCAACACCAAAAGTCACTGCTAGTAAACGCCGCACAAGGTCCACCAAACAAGCTGACTCGCCGTTGCAAACTTTGCCGACCACCGAACGTGCTACCAGAAAGCAAGCCAGGAAGCAGATTGCCAGCGCGACCCCTGAGCTAGAGCAACAGCCGGAGGTCCAGCCCCAACAGCAGCCTGTTGAGGAGCCCGTGCAAGAGCCCGTGCAAAAGCAGAAACAGGAGCGTACACCAGAGGCAACGCAAGAGAATGCGCGTGAACCCCCACAAGATGACGGTGAAAACCAAGGAATCTTCTTTACAGATCACAGTGGGTTTTTTAATCTTTCATTCCCCCCTTCCCTTAAACCACTAAACAATCATTCTGGTACAGTGCTACAAGAGAACGTGGATTTGCAACTGGAGAATTCCCGCCTAAAGGATGAAAATAGCCAACTCAAAGAAGAAATCGATCTCCGTCATAAAGAAAGGACTCTAATGAAGGACCGAATCGTCGAACTCACCACCAATGGTGTTCATCTTGAGGCTCAATATCACCATCTAGAGGTAGAACGTGATCGCTATAAAGACGAGAACGATGCCTTGATGGAACGCGAGTTCGACAAGCGCGCCGTCCTAAATGCCAACGATAATCTTAAATCCCAATGCGACAAGCTCCGAGCATTTCTCCAGGAATCCGAAGCACTTCTCAAGGAATACCAACCCAGTAAGCATTTTGCTGATCAATGTCTCGCAGAATTTGCGCGTTATCGTATCAACCACATGCCTCCCGTCGAGGCATTTGAGCATACCACAAAGGCCGGGAACAGTGCATCTTCTCTCCAAATTCTCCATAGAGTGGACGCAGTGCGGATGGCACTCAAGAAGGGGGCTTTGTCGCCTGCACACTTGGAGAAGATCTATGGGGGTGCTATCCCTGTCGATGCCATCAATGCCGACTACGAACCTTCCCCTACCGAACCCATCGCCGTCGATCCCCCCGCCGCTGAAAATGCTACCGCTCAAATTGTCGCCGCCGAGCCGTTGCCTGAAGCTGCCACAGAGCCAGTTGCTGCGCCTGCGACTCCCGCTGCGCCGACGTCTTTCTTCGGCCGCGCATTGTCGGCTATCAAGTCGCCATTTGCATACTTTACCGCACCTACTCACGCTGTATCTGCTCCAGCTTCACCCACACCAAGGGCAGCACCTCCGGAGCCCGAATCTCTGACCGAAGTCCTTACCCAAACTCCTACACCTGTTGGTGAGCGTGTCAGGGCCAAAAAGAAACCACGCAATCCTATGCTAAAGGCGCTCACAAAAGGCCTCAAGCCTGATGAAATGAGGGAGGCAGAAGCGTGGGCCAAGCAAGTTGTTGCGCAATTGAAGAATGATCCCCACAAGGGAGAGAAACGAAAGAGGCTAGAAGCCCCGGTGCTCCTCAAAGACCTGAACAGTTTGCCTTCCCGCAAGCCCTGGGAAGGTGGCTTTGGAGACCCACTGGCGGACTATGATGACGATGACGTGGTCCCAGCTTGGGCTGTCTATGCCGACATGATGGACGAAGAGGAGCACAAAACAAAGAAACACAAATCTCACCATGAGGTGACCATGGACGATGAGTTGCCCTCTCTCAATGAAAGCTTGGCTTCACCCTTCCACAAAACT
Source organism: Acrocalymma vagum (assembly GCA_028476805.1). Lineage (NCBI taxonomy): Eukaryota > Fungi > Ascomycota > Dothideomycetes > Pleosporales > Acrocalymmaceae > Acrocalymma > Acrocalymma vagum. The sequence continues at coordinate 107,864 of JAQGEP010000004.1, forward strand.
GTCGATACCCACGGCAACTCTGCATCTCTTCAAGACTTGCATCCACGATCGGCGCGTGTCCCCTCCCCAATGTTCGACAATCCCCTCATCCACCAAGAGGGTGGTAACGTATTCAAAGAGCTTCAAGGCGGCGCGTCAGCGAAGCAGACTCACGCTACTGACCGCGCGTCTATGCTACAAAGGAACGAGGCTATTCCACACAACCCGTCCCAGGGCTCTTTCTCAGCTCCCGACCCTTTCGCCGAAGATGACTCTGATATCAGCGAGGTTGCGGATGCCGACCAGGAGAATGCTCCTCTCTGGACCCAGCCTCCCCCAGCTGCTCCTGTTCCGGCGCACGCGTCACTCCCTGCTCAGCGCGACGAGCAGGCTGCTACCACTTCATCTCAGCCTGTGGATGAGGTTGAGCGCCAACGTGCCAAGTTGATGAAGCACACTCCTGCTAAACCTAGTCGTCTTCGAGAAGTCAAATATCCATCTCCCAGCGTCAAGTCTGACGCCGGCAATGATTCGATCTTTGTTGCTACTCCATCTCACATGGTCGCACCTTCTGTTGCAGACTTTAAGTTTAACATCCCTGACCCCGAACCACTGGAGTTCGACGATCTGGAGCTGGCGGCCGCTGTTCGTGCTCATCTTGAATCTGATGAATACAAGACGATGCATGCCAATGCCTACAAAGGCGATGTCATCCTCACTTATGACGAGGAGGATGAAACGAGTGATGATTAATCACGATCTCAAAACCTGGTCTCTGTTCTTCACCCTGTACAATTATTGTTCTATACCACACTTTTGCATGTCTGGAGGGCGTTGAAAAGTAGCGTATCACAGCTACACGATTACTTGCATTTTCTCATGACTGGTTGGCGTTTCTGGGGGCACATACAGGTGGCTTTTGTTTATACCCCTCGCCGCACTATGTAAGATGTTGGCGTTTTACTTAGTTTCACGCGGTGATTGCCGCGCTCTCTAGCTGATAGGCTTTTTCTTTGTTTCTGCGTTGGCCAAGAGCCTTTTCCTTTTAATGTGTAGGATGAGAGCCCCCTTTTTTTTTCTGTTTAGGCTGGGAGCTCTTTTTCTGTATAGGCTTACAGCCTTCTTTCAAAATTTGTATAGGTCGGTTGCCATTCATTCCACCTAAGCTGGTATATGGCCTTGGCTAGCCTCTTCATGGGCGATCAGCCTAGATTAGGTATACAATGACATACAGTATAGTTACATACTTTCCTGCCCTGTTTCATATGATGAACTTAGTGAAGGTGTATTCAAGTCAAGTTGATACAGAAATATCGCCTCGCCGTTGAACAGCTGTCACGGAAACCAAAAACAAAGCCTCTGAAGCAAACAAATCTCGTCGTCATTGCATATGCCATTGAGTTTAAATCCTACTATAAACTTGTATCGTTTCCTGAGCCCGTCAGGAATCAATGCAAGCGCGGATTTGTACACTGTAGAATAGTCGGCAGAGTACCTTTTGAATGAGGTTGGGTTTGGGAAGAGCGCTAGCCCACAAATGGATTAGGGTGGGGCGAACTTTCCAGATCACGGGCACGCATTTGTCTGCCTTCCATGAAATTGCAAGTCCGACTGAACCTCCCTCTTCATTCTCGATCGCCAACTTGCTCGATAAAGATATTTAAAGGCTAGATTCAAAGGCCCCATATCAGTATTTGTCTGCAAACGGTCTTTTCTTATTGTCCTTCAATAAACCATCGCTACATATCTAAACCATCAAAAGAGCAAGGAAGCTTGTATCAAGAGGACAGCAGCTATGGGTTCAGTAGTTCTCCCTCACCTTCGCACTGGATGGCATGTCGATCAGGCAATCCTCAGCGAAGAGGACCGCCTTGTAGTCATTCGTTTCGGACGTGACAGCGACCCGGACTGCATGCGCCAGGACGAAGTGCTTTACAAGATTGCCGATAAGGTTAAGAACTTTGCTGTGAGTGTTTCCGATTTCATCGATTCTGAACGCCATACCCTTTCTTCCCCTTCAACTTCGTCAACATAGAAATCCAAACAGTGGACATGGCGCGCGGTTGACGCTTATTAGGTTCTCTACGTCTGCGACCTCGACGAGGTACCAGACTTCAAAGCCATGTATGAGCTTTACGATCCATGCACTGTCATGTTCTTCTTCCGCAACAAGCACATGATGTGTGATTTCGGAACTGGTAACAACAACAAGCTCAATTGGGTTCTCGAGGATAAGCAGGAGTTGATTGACATCATCGAGACAATTTATCGTGGTGCGAAGAAGGGCAGGGGTTTGGTGGTGTCGCCAAAGGATTATTCGACTCGGTACAGGTATTGAGCGCGATTAGAGCTGCAGTTCATTTTAGTAGCTGGCGACGATGCCAGATAAGCAAGACCGGTCTTTGTGGAACAATGTGAAATGGCCCTGAGAAGACGCGATACTTGGGGAGCAATGCAGAATCGAAGGTACGATTGCACTGGAATCTATAACAAGAAAGCTTGCTTATGAGTCACTTTAGACCTGCTCCGGAAAATTGTACCATTCAAAGAGCCCAATCAGGTCTCACATATTGGATATACTTAGACGGAAACGTGTCTGGCATGGTGTGATTTTCGTTGCCATTTGCTTCCGCTCTCCATCATCTCATAAACTTAATGATACAGTGTCTTTCCTTTTAACAGCCTTCTGCTCTCCCATATCTTCCCACAAGCAAGCGCGCGCTCCTCTCCACACTTCTTCTAGTATTGCCCGCCTGGGCAACAATGTGGGAAATACGACGACCACATCCTTTTCCCCCTTCACAATTATGGCTAGATAGAATCTGACCTCGAAGCCCTTGAATGCTTCATGTATGATGATGTCCTGAATACTTGTAGTCGGTATAAATTGCGTGACTGGGGTTTTCAAATAGGTAGAAGACTTGGTACAAGTCTGGACACCAAGGCCGTGGAGCAGTGTGAGTGATTCCTCTATGATCCGGTTAGAGCTAGCCTACAAGGGCGAAATAGAATTCTTACCAGTATACCCTCTACGAAACACCATCCACAGCAAAGCCAACGCTCCAGGAGCTAGATACCTCCATTCGGCGAATTCCACGAACCCAAGAAACATTTCGCTCTGAGCACCTACAACCCTGAACAGCAGGTCTGTTGATTTACCACAACTAAGACGCCATTTTGTCCATATTAGCAGCACCGTCAGCGCCCCTACCGCAATCCTCAACAGGATCGAGAAATAGGAACTCAAGAGCGCGACAGTTCCTTTCGGAATGGGCCGTGTCGACACAGTGTATAGTATCGTTGATGGGGTGGGCTGTAAGGTTCGGAGAGTTTGAGCTGGGGGAGAAGTCATGCGCTGGAGGATGCCCAACATTTCTGTGTCATCGAAGCAGCATTGCCAATACGCAAGGGTGATTGTGGGACGTGAAAATAGTGGGAAATGGAAACGCGGGCTTTGAGCTGGGGTGACGCGGTTTCAGCCCTACCGGCAGCAAGCGAGGGTCCAAGCTCCCTTTTCTTTAACTAGCAGCGGCGATTCCATTCCAGCTGCAACTACATCCCCTCATTCGCGATACAGCGTTGACGAATCTCCGCTTCACAAAGCTCGCAATACTATCGCAGAAGGCTTCAAGAAGTCCCTCTTAATCACAGGTACCTTAGCCGCTACGTGCCCTGCTCTCGAAACAATCATGCCCTCGCCATCGCCAGAGCGAGCACAAAAACAAGAACCAGAACGAGCGCGGTCTCGATCCCGATCCCCACGTCGCAGTCCCCCTCCTCGCAAACCAAAGAACTTCTCCGGGCTGAAATGGAAAAGCAATAAGAAGGACGATCGAGAGGGTGACGATGGGAGGAGAGACGACCGTGGTCCAGGCTTCGACAGAAGAGATAGAAGGGAGGATGACAGACGACGAGATGACCGCGACCGAGGATATGACAGGAGAGAAAAGCGGGAGAATGATAGAGGAGATCGGCGGAGAGACGATCGGTATCGCGACAGAGACTCGGGCCGTCGAAGAGATGATCGTGATAGGGACCGTGATCGGGACCGTGATCGAGACCATCGCCGTCGGGACGACAGAGACAGGGATCGCAAGCCGAAAGAAAAGAAGGCTGCCCCGCCAGCTCCAGCACCTGGTGGCGGCGAAGCTATGATTATCGTGACCGTAAATGACCGTCTTGGAACCAAAACGCAGGTCCCTGCTCTACCCAGCGATCCAATTCGTGTGCTAAAAGCAATGGTAGCTGCAAAGTAAGTTGTAAACTTCCCTTAAACCTCCATTCCGCATTTCCTTCGAGCCTAATACGTACTACTTATAAATCTAAGAACTAACTTAACTTTTCCACAGGATTGGTAGACCGGTTCATGAGATTATGCTTAAGAGACAAGGAGAACGCCCCTTTCACGATCAGCTCACTCTGGAGGATTACTCGATAAGCAATGGGGTGCAGATTGACCTTGAACTGAACACGGGCGATTGAACGGAGTCGCTGGTGTTCGTTATTGCAAGTCAACAGCTGTAACTGGATAGGCCCAAGAACAGGGGAACGATGCTTTAAAAAGCCAGATAAAAGCCTCAGAGGCGGCAGATAGGAATAGGTAAACGCATATGTCCCATTCGAGTCATATGTACAGGTAGATACATGGCAGTAAACAAGCCCAAAAAGAACTTGATACCCTAAGTAAATATCATATTGCCAGACTCATCCTTGTTGCCTTCTGCGGTATGTTACCGATCGTTATCTCTCGACAATTGCTGTGACGTTTTGGTCGGAAATTCTAAGACCAATGTAGTTGAAACC